>OY787660.1:4891657-5109083 GCA_963678985.1 Spisula subtruncata | reverse complement strand
CATTTCGTGGTTTTAATAAGTGGTGCGTTTTCAAAGTCCGTAAGTGTATAATGAACATAAATATATACAACATTTTAACTTTTTTCATTTCAGTACCAACGTTGCATGTTCGACGTCGTTTTGTATATGAAATAAAATATTATAACCGGTATTCAATTCAAATAAAACGTTACACGTTATAATTATTCAGTGTAAAAAGACATGAGGAAATCGGACATGTAGGGCAGCATTCAACTTTTTCGTTATAACACACAGTTATGTGTTTTACGTAATACCTGCGTCATCGTGTCGGCTATAACAAAAGCAAATATGAATAAAATAGACACGTTTGATGTATTATAGCAAACAATTAGCTTCTTCTAATTCTCCCACGTCAGACAAAAGCGAATTAAAGATTCACCTCTTCACAGAAACATATAAAAACATAATAAAGCGACTTATTGATACATAACTACAAGAATGGTGCAGAAATATCATTATTTGATGTTGGCAGGCACCTTTTATGTTTGTCATTATGACTTGTACTTAGTATGTTGTATTTTTTGTGTTCATTGTTCAGTCTCTGATGTGCTGTTTCCGTCGAGTGATAACTTTGCAAAACTTATAAATAAACATTTCCAATGCATTACTTAATGACACACCATACAATTTAATTGACGTAAGACTTGCACGGAAGAAGTTGACTTGAAACGTCTATACACTACGTTACGCTGGCTCAATATACTCTGATATTCATTCCAACTCCTTACATATGTGATTATCAATAAATACCGTTTGAGCAAATTCGTTTATGTCTACTGAAATAGATTTAACATTTCATGATGTAAATGCAAACACAAAGGATTGCCAACTGCAACCGGTTTACCAGTTAACGTTATTTGGTATTTGTATCCAGCTTTCTGTTTGGTGTAGTTCACGCATGTAATTTAGTTATAAAACATGATTATTCAGTTATGACAGTGTTTACAAAATGTTGAATAGCAACCAATACAGCCGTGATTTGCATACAGACATATAATTATATGCATTGTGTAAATAAGCTACCAACACCATATAGCGAAATAGTTTAGTGTTGCCATTGTTGTATAACAGATAACGTTAGATTACAGGACATCCAATCAAAGGTATGTACAAAGATATACTGATCTTCGTGGACCCTGTTATTGAAATCACAAATCTGATGCAATTTTAGATTAAGTTTTATTCGTTGATGCCAGACAGATTGTGTAATCTTTCCAATAGCACAATAATGTATGTCTGTCTGCTATGGCCCACCATGTTTGCGTAATAAAGAGAACGTTCTCATGTCATCTAAGCATTCGACTTTGGATACTTAATTTGGTAGAAATATTATTATCGTTCGTGACAATGATTATGATTGCAAGTTACCATTAAGTTAGCAATATTTACGCACGAATGTTCCAAACAGCGATCTGTAGCAATGCAATTTTCAATAGACAAATCTTCATCATGATATATTGTATAAATTTGTTGTAAGACATACACTATAATAGCATGCAATATTGGACTTTTGGAGGATTCCTCAAGGTAACAAGAAAAAGAATATAAGTAAGAATGAATTATATTAGATGTCGTAATACAGACACATGTCTTTATTACAATCACATGTTCGCATGTGCCATAGTGCTTCATAAATATATCTATATGTTAGATCAATTCCACTGTGTGTAATTATGGACCAACAACTGGTATTTCTGCATTTTAAGCAAACTACGAAATTGTTTATGACATCATAAAACTGTATGCTACTTATTATGTTTTGATGATTAATGACATGCATCAATTTCCGTTCATATTACACCCAGAGTATTAATAAAGTGTCATTTACTGTATGTTATGTCACAAAAAGCTCTAACTTAAGAGATATCGCTACCGTTATGCGTCATTTGCATTAATTCAGTTTCTATCGCTAATGAAACGAGTTATACCGCCTATATCAATCACTCTTGCCATGTCGTTTATGATGATATATTATGCAAACAACACAATGTTATAGAGAAGCGAAGCCTGGCAACCTCGAACGTTTAGATGCTGAGTGTTGAAAGCAATGTCCTGTGCGGTTGATTAAGTATGCGTATTCTCAAATATTTCCCTCAAGACGTATGAGGGTGAAAGTAATTTTAACATCCATTTGTTGCATATATGTGTCCCATCTGCATGTCCAATGCAAGGAGCAGATCGCATAAGTGCTATTAAAGCAATGGAAATTATTCATAGGAAAGCTTATTTGATAGCGTCATGTCTACGTAACAGACTATTTAATGTGATCCTTCTTTTTGATGGAACCCCATGTCGAATGTTCACAGTGCAGCAAAGATGTATTTTGATCAAGCTTTATACGGCACGATCAATTCAAAAAGACCATTTTATTTCTTGAAGGTGTTCCCTTCTATTTATTACTGTGTACGAACATCATCAACGTTGTATTAGATTACAGTACATTGAAGTTTGCGCTTTCATTAAACATAGATGAGCACACGGTCAAATGATAGGAATGTATTTAAGGTTACTGGTATCGGTACATAATTGATGTTTCAAAAACACCGATATAATTCTCAACTACTCATATCTGTCAAGACTCCTCTAGTAGAAATTCTAGTTATTAAAGAAAAATGGTACTAATATATACCCTCCCCCCTATAATTCTCGATATGTTTTCCATGTATATATTGATCTTATTTTGTTTATAGCGATGATCTTTTTATATGTTTAAGCTAAATAAACTGTTTGTTCTGTTCTGTTCTGTTGATAAACTGAACGACAACTGTTAAGGATACCAGTAATTGCTTTAAATTGTTGTTGTCATGTTTTCCTTACTGGAAGTATCATTTGAATCGCATGATGAATAGATTGTTGTACTTAACCGTTCAGTAATCCTTCATATGCATAAACATGTTGTGTACGAAAAAATACACTTTTCACGCCTTTAATTTTTAGAATTAAAACCATTCATCCACCTTTTACGTATGTCATCAAAAATCAGTACATTATACAATTATCATTACATGCATTAGGTTGAAGATCGCAAGTCCCGTTGCACTTAACTAATTTCACCCGACTCTAACATGCGACTACTGGCGCTTTCCATGATATGATTTATTCGGATAGATGTCCGATCCTTTGTGAGTGTTTAAGTCTTAAACATATCCAATATTCTAAAGGAAGGTGCATGTTTACTAGTCAATATTCATAGCAAAACATTTATAGTATATATCGGGAAGATGAAGTTATTAAAAACGATTTTACTTCGTCATGACAAAATATATCTTCAATTTTTAGTTATAATAATAATAATAATAATAACGACTTTATTTAAAATGGATAACATATTTGGTTCTAGACCAATTTTCAATATGGTCCACATCAACATGAAATGTATACACAAATTTACATGAATACAATTATGCACAAATATTTACAATAACAATATTAACATCAATACAGAATTTAACAACAATATTATTATGATAATTATGAAAGTCTAGTGAATATCCATATTAAATAATATGTAGTTTAAATAGATACATTAAGTTTATATGCAGTTTGCATTATAATTGTATAAGTCTAGTGAATATCCACATAAAATAATAATATGTAGTTTAAATAGATAGTTAAGACTTGGTAGAGCTATAACTGTATAGTTTTGAATACTTTAACATTCTGAGCTTGTGTAAACATGGGAAACATGTAATTATTTGTTTTTGCTATTGGAAACGCCCGAATATAAATTATACATTAAAACAGGATGGTAGCGAAATGAATTTATATACGCACACGATATAATGAACGAAAATAATGTATGCTTAATGATATGCCATTAAAAAGAGTTTGACTTATTGTTTTGGAAAACCTGACAATTTTCATGAAATACATTTCATATCATATCACTGGAATTAATGAAAACCAAACCTTATATGTAAATAACTCGATGCATGTAGCAAATGTATAATCAAAATTGAAAATTATTATTTCATACACCAAGCATCAATATGAACTTTTATTTGATATTCGAAGAATATATGGGGCATTTTAAAATGAGCACTTCAAATAAGCTATACTACATTGTGTACATGTACATTAACTGCATATATAATTTATAACACCAACTGCCGCGTTCTTTTTAAACATTTCCAAACTAAAAGCGATAACAATAAACTTGATATTTAAAAAGTAACAATAACTGTGTAATTATTGTATGAACAAAAAACCTGTTCATTCTTACAACTGCTATTGGTACAAATGTAAGGATGTCTTGAAAATAACAATGTGCTAGATTGGTTTAGTTCTCAATACACAGGACTTCACATTCTAGAATATATTAAACGTAAGATAAAACAATAACAAGTTATATCTGAGAAATACTTCAAATCTTTGCAAAAATAAATTCATATGTTTCTACAATATCATAAAGTATCAAACACAGTAGTTACATGTATTCACCAAAATGTAAAGCGTACAATTACACGAATGCACATTCATATTTTATTGGAATGTTCAAATGCATGGCTATAACGATGTTTGTATGTCAGTAGTATTTTGCTAATAATGTGAAAATGGACATAATGTACAGGTACAATGAAACAAACTTTGGCATGTGGCAGTAGGATTGCTTGATGTACGTGTACGTATACATTTTGTGGTTGATAAATGTTGTGCCTGTCTCTTACAATACTTGTAGCTACACTTCATACATTATTAGGAGAGCTGGAGCCACTGGAAATCAATGTTGACGTAATATCGCAATACTTATAGTTTACATAGTTTCTGATGTAATTTGACTGTTACAATCATATTTGGATACGAATGTACAGGACCCTAGAGATTCACATAAAGGTGTTATATGATTTGACAAAGTTCACTTTATTATATCTCAAAACTTTTTAGCAGCTAACAAACAGACATACATAGAAGCGTATGTAATCGCAAGCATTGGCATTAGTTAAAAAAACTCACAAATCACGAAAATCTCAATAGTAATTAGTTCGAAATTACTAAGGTTATTAGTTGGCAATTGCGCAGTAATATAAACTTCAAACCAAGTACACGTATGATAGGTTTGTTTTCTTTTACAACTCCTTTTATTATGTTTGTTGCTGAAGTATAAATGAGATGTTATGGTCTGTTAGTAATTATCAGGTTTATTTAGAATAAACTCCCAGTTACACACGAATCGGCATTCCATGGTGTCAATGGCCACTTCAAGTATAGACTGGCGTCATGTACTCACAACGTTTTATCCTGAGGTAAATATAACCAAAAATGTATTTAATAAGGAGTTGTTAAAGAGGTTTGCTGAATATAATTATTATGTAAGTAAGCGTGTTCTTAAAACCAATACAGAATTTTCCTAGGTTATCTAAGTATTTGTTTTGCTGATACATGATTTTTGATATTTAACTATTCAAAAACGACGTAGAGCCTTGAACGGTTACAAGCTTTTATTGATCGACAGTATCACAAAGGAATGGTGCAGCTGATTTTGTGATACATCGGATAGGAGAAAAACATGGTCAATCTAAAAGTGTTTGAACCTTCCCAAAAAGTAGACACAAGGCCCCTGTAGTACACCCGGCTCACCTAGTATGCAACAAAATATTCAACAAAACGACATTCTTTCAGTGATTTTAAATAAGCTGGATTGCATGGAGAAAAAACTATGTCAATTAGATAATATCCAAGCCTGTGTAAACACTGTGACGAACCAAATGCAAAGCCTTGATCAAAGGGTCAAAATCCTTGAAGAGAAAATCCGTGATTTCGAACGAAACCATGAAGTGGAAAGTAGAACATTATCGGACGTAAACAAAAAACAACAACAGATGGACGATTTATCAACGAAAATAAAACAATACGAAAACGATCAAAAACAAAATACATCAACGATGAGAAAAGAAATACAGGATATAAAATGTCGTAGTATGCGTGATAATCTGATGTTCTATAAAATACCTGAAGAGGAAGATGAAAACTGTAGTGATAAAATCCTTAAATTCATTGAAGAAAAACTCTCAATTGAAAATGCTACAACAGAGATTAAACTGCACCGTGCTCACAGAGTTGGTCGACATACGCCCGACAAGATTCGACCAATAGTGGCCAAATTCGTATACTATCCGGATAGAGAACGGGTCCGGAAACCAGCCAGCCGGTTGAGGGATACGGGATATGGCATATCAGAACAGTTCCCTCCTGACGTCATGGCGAAGCGACGCAAGTTGGTGCCAATTATGTTGAAAGCCCGAGAGGAGAAAAAGGACGCTTATATTAAAGTTGACAAGTTAAACATAGACAGAAAATTGTATTGTGATACTAGTGATGACTAGGACTGTGGTGAGAATGTTCTTAAGTGCCTATCATGGAATGTCGAAGGACTCACAAATCATAAAAAATCATCTGATAATTTTCAAAAATTCATTTGTGAATATGATATTATTGTTTTGAGTGAAACATGGACAAATAAGTTGTCAAATATTGATCTTTCTGGTTTTGAAAATGTACATTCATATCGTAGATACCAAAATCGAAGAGCAAAACGTAGTAGTGGGGGCTTAGTGATTTATATACGTAATGAAATAAGTAAAGGTGTGACCGTTGTTAAAAATCAAATTGATTGTTTAGTATGGTTGAAATTACACAAGATTTACTTTCATATTGAGCAGGATATCTTTCTTGGGTGTGTGTATATAGCACCAGAATCATCCCCAATTCATCATTTATATGAAACTGATATTTTCAGACAGTTAGAACTTGATATTGGCTTATACAGTGAACAAGGTCGGGTATTTATATCTGGGGACACAAATGCTAGAGTAGGACTTAAAAGTGACTACATTAATAATGATCAAATAATACCAGACAATGACGAAGTAATTATTGATGAACCTCTACCGCGGATCTCGCGAGACTTAAAATCAAATCGATTTGGGGAGAATTTACTTGATCTTTGTAAATCTACAAACATACGTATAGTAAACGGTCGTTTCCGTGAAGATCCAGGTAACTGGACATGTGTCACACATAACAAAGTAACGTTGATTACTTAATCACGTCACGTGACAATTTCCACGTTTTAGCCGAATTTAACGTACACGAGTTCAATGAATACTCAAATCACGCACCGTTGTCATTTTCATTTAAAACAAAAACGCAAACGAGAGATACGCAAAACAAAAACAATATATATTATAAATTCGACAATACGCATAATGATGACTTTCTGCGTGACGTCAGCGATGATATTAATAACTTGGAGCGTGATTTGTTATCAGAGATACAAAATGACGGTGACGTTGATAAATTGACGTCGGTTTTCACGGACTTTCTGAATAGTAAAGGAAAACAATATTTCGAAAATACAACAAAACGAAGAAAAAATACATTTGCACCAATATATAAAAATAAGCAATGGTTCAATGACGAGTGTAAAAATAAGCGTCAAACATATAAGAGAGCGCTAAACAATTATAACAAAAGACAAACTGTAGAAAATAGAGATATCTTATTTTCACTAAGAAGGATTATAAGTATTGCTGTCGAAAAATGAAAAATAGCTACGATAGAACACGTAGTAAACAAATGAACGAATTGCGACGAAAAAAGCCGCGTGAGTTTTGGAAAATGTTTAAAAATAAATCTGCCAAACAGAGCGGTGTAAATACATCGGTCGATGATTTTAAAACGCACTTCGAAAGTATAGCATCCAGTGCCGACATAACAATTGACCCGGAAAGTAACGAATATATTAACAATTTCCAACAAAGGGAAGCAACTTTTGATGAATTAGACCGACCCTTTTCGCGTGAAGAAATACTATCCGCAATAAAACATTTGGGTAATAATAAAGCTTGTTCTATAGACAACATATTATATGAATACTTCAAGGTTTGCAGTGATGTAATCGCTCGGCCGTTAGAAATATTTTTTAATCACATATTAGATAAGCAGGTATTCCAACGAAGTTGGTCAAAAGGGGTTGTGATACCGGTATTCAAAAAAGGTGACTCCTCGGACCCGAATAATTATCGTGGAATAACGTTAATCAGTTGTTTTGCGAAACTATTCACTACGATTATTAACTGTCGGCTGCAATCATGGACTATAGAAAACGAGATATTGACGGACGCGCAATTTGGATTTAAGAGCAATTATAGTACCGTAGACCCTGTCTTTATTTTCCTGTACAGAAACGTGTCGAACAAATTATAATAAGTCAAGTTTTTAATATAAATAATGGATCAGCTCCCAAATACATGAACGAACACTTTAAATCACAACTCTCAGTACATACATATAATACACGATTTAGAGAGAAAGGTGCGTTTGCCATACCTAAAGTCAAGAGCTTTGGATCCAAATCGTTTTGCTTCAACGGTTGTACCCTGTGGAATAAGCTTCCTTTTAGTATAACATTAATTGCAGATTATCCAGGTTTCAAAAAAGCGCTGAAATCACATCTTTTTGACAATATTTAATTGATTATTTTTATTTAGTTTATTTTACATCACACAATCTAAGACGTATGGTTTTATTTCTTTAAATTTTGTCATAGTAATTTCGGTTTAGGTCTATTTAGTTAGATTTTTCTTTTTATCTGCTTTCATTGAGGCTAATTGTGATTGAGAATAATTTACTGTAGTGATAATTCATTGTGATAATATTTATAATTATTCTTACTATAACCTATTAATTATCTCACTGTGATATATATATTTATTTGTATGCAATAATTCTGTGATATCCTTATTTTATTTGTATTCTTATTTATCCATTATAGACAGTAAATTACTTTTGCCTCTCTATGTCATGACATTAACTCAAGGACCACAATGGAAATAAGAGTTTTCTCTTTTTTGTGTAATCCTTGGTGTTGGTGTGCATGACATGGTTATTAATAATCATGCTATAATTTATTTTTAATTATATCCATGTTTGTTTTATTATAACCATGTATATGTACCACCTTTACCGAAATAAATCTATCTATCTATCTATCTAAACGCGTTAATTGAAAAACAACTCGGTAATAAAAACAAGTTGTATAGTTGTTTTATAGACTTTAAAAAGGCCTATGACTTAATAGATAGGGAACGTTTATGGTACAAATTAATCAAATCGGGAATAGATGGAAAAATGTTGACATTAATAAGATCTATGTATCAAGAGGTCAAACTATGTGTAAAACACATGGGGTCGATATCGGACATATTTGAAAGTAATGTCGGTTTATTTCAAGGGGAGATCACCTCACCTATACTATTTTCGTTGTTCCTAAACGACATTGAAATGCACTTACAAGAAAACATACATCTCGGCATTACTATAGATCAAATATCAATATACCTACTTTTATTCGCGGACGACGCAGTTTTAGTATCGGAAACGGCTGACGGTTTACAGCGTATACTGGATAGTCTTTTTAATTATTGTGAAAAGTGGAATCTAACGGTCAATGTTGAAAAAACTAAAATACTTGTATTCAGAAAAGGGGGTAGATTGTCACAAAATAGTCATTGGTATTATAACGGACAGGAAATTGAAATCGTAAATAATTTTAATTATTTGGGTGTTGTATTTTCTTGTGGTGGATCCTTTACAAACGCTGCTAGTACACTTGCTGGTAAAGCCCTTCGTTCTTTATATTCGTTGAAATCGATTACGAGAGAGGTTCAAACTCCTGTTAATATCTTATTTAATCTATTTGATGCATATGTTTTATCGATTTTAAATTATAATGCAGAGGTCTGGGGAATGCAAAATATGGAAGTTATTGAAAGAGTTCATAAAAAGTTTTGTAAATATGTATTAAATGTGAAAAGTTCTACAAATTCATTGGCAGTCTATGGGGAACTTGGAAGGTTCCCATTAATCATAGAAAGACATATACGAATTATTAAATATTTTTTAAAATTGCATCAAAATAAATCAAATAATTGTATTTTACAATGCGTATTAATGGACCAACGTCAAACCATAGAAAAGAATCATAATTTTAATAACTGGTCTGCTAAAGTAAGAAATTTATTGCAAAATTCTGGTTTTGGTGATATCTGGGAATTTCCACAATCTGCTAATATTAACTTGTTCATACCAGTTCTTAGGATAAGACTTAGAGATACTTATATATCACAATGGAGAGAAGGTATGAGGAATAGTTCATCGCTTGATATATTTAGAGAAGTTAAAACTAATTTTGAACGATCATCATATCTATATCTTCTTGACAATATTAAATATAGAGAAATTTTATCGAAACTTAGACTCTCTTCACATAAATTAAACATTGAGATAGGACGACATAATAGAATTAACAGGCAAGATAGAAAGTGCAATAATTGTAATTTAAACGATGTGGAAGATGAGTTTCATTTTGTTCTTATATGTCCTTTTTATAGAAATTTAAGAATAGCATATATTCCAAAGTATTATTATCAAAGACCAAGCGTTTTTAAGTTCATTGAATTGCTCCAAACTAATAATAAGTCTGTTTTAGTAAAACTCGCCATATTTTGTACTAAGGCTTTCATAATAAGAAATTAATATAATAATATGTTACTACATTAAACGTTTGCAGTATGTATACTCCTTTTCGATTCCGTAATAACTCATTTACAATAACAAAACATTCTCACTTACTATTTACTATTTTCTGTCTTCAGGAACGTGTTATATATGTCTTTTTTATTTTTCGTTTTTTTTCTGTTATTTTTCTTTTGCATGCATTATTTATATTATGTATATATTATGTAAGGCTATAAGCTATGTATGCTTTGTCTGAAATAAACTTTCTGTTCTTTCTGTTCAGTAAAAAAATGACTTTTGGATCTTAAATAAAGGATTGAATATACTGGAAATTAATCAGTAAGAGCTTCAGTTAGATTTGTGTACACGAATGTGTTAAGCAGATTTTGCTAAGGGGAGATTCACATGTAGTGATTGGACAAGTGATTTCATTATTGTTACATTGTTACAACTGAATCATTGAGGTAGATTCGCCGATACATATAAAATTTCGTAATTCGAAACAAGCCATGTTTTCACTACGCTTCTGAATAAGATTCCAATTATGAATTTAACATATCTATTTCTCAGAAATAAATGATTGTAGAGAAATCATATTGGTATTCATGGCCATGTGGGTGCTTAAGTTTATGTTACTAAAAAGCAAACTCCAAAAGGAACCGTCAAGTGATAACCGGTTGGTATTATGCTGCGTCAATAATTAGTTATATAGAGAACGTCCAGGGATTGCAATGGTAGAACTTGACATTGGGTTTAATTAGTCAAGAAATATTCCGTATCGAAGAAAAGACGTTATCAAAATATCAACGTTCAATGAATAATTTGCATTGTGTTCATACAACGCTTATGTAATCTGTTTAAACTATAGGGACCTGGTGATGGAACAATTAATGGAACAAATGGATCTTTTCATCACTTTCACTACCAGACGTCTGATCTTAAGGAGATAATATGAGGGTGAAGTAAGCCAATCACTTAGAATGTTGACATTTTTGGCAAAGGAATGGACTTCGTTACTCCATCGTACTAATAAATACAATGTAAAGTGTCAATGGTGATTATTTCATACGTAGTTCAATTTTTTATGCCGATATACATAAACATTGTTTTTATCCTGATTGTGGTCATTGAACGTTTATAGGCGACAAACCGTCGACCTAGATTGATGTGTTTGGTAGCATATCCTATTCTTTTGCCTCGGTCATATCTACAGTAGCTCATGTGACTGGTATTTATGATATTATTTGGCATTAACGCACGTTTTGTGTCTTTCGTGATGCATTCCCCGTCCAATTTGTTGAGATACAAATCGCCATCGCATAACTATGTTTACGTATTGTACGGAGGTCAGCAGAACCAATGAGTGTGCAGAAATTACCAGGTGCACATTTGGCCTTCAACAAGTAACATACGTACAACATATCGACCATTGTTGATGTACATTAGAATTACCAGCCGTATTTCTTAGAAGATGCAATTTCACATCTTCAGCTGCAATAACCATTACTCAATCCATGTTAATTGGACGGCAACATGAAATAATAACATATTATGCATTTCTAAAATCATATGTTTGTTGGTGTTTATAATATGTTACCTGCTGAAAATGATTGCATACATTTATATACTGACTTTGTATTTATGTGTTGTAAATTACATATACATTCTGAAATAGACTGTTAACTCATTCGCATGTTTTTGTTTTATGTCATGAGATGTCGCTTGGGCCGGAGTCCTATATTACTTAAATTTACTTATGTTAAAGCTTATCAGTAACAGAGTGTGTATTTTGTTTTCGATAAGACGACACAGTTTGATTTCTGCCTGATATTCCGACTGATTGACATAGTTGTAAGATCACCTGCATCTTACCCAAGCAATCTGATTTTGAATACAATAAAAACATTTGATGAGAACTATGCAAATCAACTCTGACTAACTGAAACTCAGACTCGTACTGTCTTAGAAGCTCTAATCGAGTTCAAGGTTTCTAAACAAAAACACATACTAGTAGGTTGGACGAAACTAGTTTGTACTTCAGTAAATACGAGCTGTTAGGATAGTTCGAATCAGAATGCGTCATACTACATCAACTTTATAATAGTACAATAGCAAGATGTATTGAAAGGGGCTTACGATGTTTCATGATGAACGTAATATAATATCCACAGCTTTTTATGTCATTGTCCTGTTCAGTGTTTTGTAGGCTTGGTCATATAATAATTGAAATTGTGTGTGCAGTTATATGATTACGTACATGCAATGCTACTAAACTTGTAAATAATACATGTATATTGTTAGCGTGCATATTGTACCTAAATTAATGTTCGCAATGCCCACACTTATTGACACGGCTTTGAAATTCGGTGGATATAGTGAAAAAGTATCTGGCCAATGGTATAGCGACGGCTAACAATTGAGACATGAATGTTCGTCTTGATTGTGTTGTAAGATAGGATATGGTAATGTAATTTTGTGTCTGACTGTACGAACTATATCCTATTTAATAAGGAAACAGAAAGCATTGAAGGATTCTTGTATTGACGAACGCTGTATGAACGCTGTCATGTTACCATTAAGTAAATTACAAGCTTTAACATTACAATACATATTGTTGACAACATGACACTTTTATCATTTATTTTATTTTGTTAGAGTTTCTGAAGGAGAACCATTCAATAAATGTCCTTATAAAAGGCAGTGGTAACGTCGACAAAAACATAATGCAATTCCGTCCTTGGATCTAAGAACATGAATTATGCTTTTAACGTATCTGTCCTTATTTGAGTCAGGCTTGAATCGGCTGTAATCGTTGTTGATAATTACGGTAACAGCTAATAGGGTTAGGGGTAAGTGGGTAATATATACAGTATAAATGACTATCGAACTCGCGCTGTTAATAATTCTCAAATATCCATGAGACGAGATTTGTTTTTGTTACCAGTCAGGTACATGTTGTAAACAGTTCAAGCAGGTGCTACAGGTAACAGCAGTCTAGGTAGTTTTTTGTTATAATATGTTTCAAGATGTTGGGCATGAAGCTAATGACTGTCATTGAAGGTTTTGGTACTTTAAATATTATTTTTTGAAGTTTTAATTTGAATCGATTAAATACCTTACTTGCACTTTCGTTTTACCATACGCTAATATTCCCCATATTTCCATCACCGTGTCATTCCGAAGCTTGTTGCTTGTATAAACGTTTTCTGAGATGCATGGGATCATAAACATTGTGTATCTGTCAAAACCGACTATTGGGAATTACAATTTCAAACATGAAAGCACATGAGCCGTTCTCCAGGAAAACCGGGCTTTTTTAATGACATTATATTGTAATTATGCAATAAGAGTTAGAAAAATGGCTTTAATGAGAAAAAAGCTCACATCCTTTGATTTCATATTTAAGTTATTGGATAGTATAGTACTTTCCATTAGCTTCAGGTTTTCTTTAAAGTGTGTTAAAATAACTTATGTCGTTGCTATGGTGATCGGTTTCTAAAAAGTAATCATATCAAAGAAAACAAGGCTTGTAAGTGTCTATAAGCAAACACTCACAAACTGGACTCATTTTTTAAAATTAAATTCAGAATATGATTTTAAAATGTGCCACAGTCAAACACGTCAAACATTTCGCAGATACTGGACCTTTGAAATGCCAGTTAACGTTACGTTAAAAACGTAGAGAATGACGTTCGCGACGCTCACAAGAGTCTCCTCTTTCTAACCATATATTATCAACAATTTCACAAATTTGTCACTAAGCCCAGTTTCCCTGGAGAACGGCTCATTTCCATTCAGAATAACAATGCCATCGATTCAAAATGACAAAGCTACAACAATGGTGCATTTGTATTTTGTACCAGATTATTTCAGTGAGTAAACTGGTTATTAGATTGGCGTTTTCGCCGATAATGCTGCTTGGGATTACAATAACACTATGTTTCACAACGCGTCTGACTAGCATTGCTAATATCAGTAATAAGTAACCGTACAAGAACCACTTTGTTATAAATGGTCAAGTGTGTGCTTTAGTTATTGTTACGTAAAAGCGAAATCTTAAATGAAACACCAAGTTATAACCGGTTAGTGATAAACTGCTTCAATAATAAGTAATACTCATCCAATCGAAACGTATTCTGTATTGAAGAAAAGACTCTTCCATGAAATGAACTTTCTGTTGAATAGTGTCATTGTTTTCATAAAGTGTTTATGCTTCTTCTTTCAACTATACGAGATGGAATTGCAGACGAATCAACTGATGACGCAAAGGGTTATTAGAAACATTTTCATTCTCAGACGTCTGATCTTAAGAAGAACACAGGACACTTAGAACATTGACATTTAAGGGTGAGGAATAGCCTAACGTATACCGTCGTATATGTCAATACAATGCCTCATCAGAAATAATGTGTCAATGGTGATTTATAACGTCATAACAATTTGTATCCGTGAAGAAGTTTTTATTACCAGATGAGTTATGTTAATGTCTTTACTATTCTTTTTCAGCTGTAATTCAGCAGTTTAGAAATTCATTAATGTATCTTAGTATGTAACCCATGAAATGACTTTTAATAAAGCGATATGTATTACATGTACATCAATATTTCAGCATTCGCTGATGGATCAACCGATTATCCATTTCTGAAGAAATAATGACGAAAATTTCAGCCGTATGACGCATCATTGAAGGCTAAGCTTTGGGTAGAAACCAACAATATGCGACGGGGCAGTTCATCACCACATTGAAACATACACACTGAATGAGACAATTGGTTTTCCAAAATCTTTCCGAGATAGTTCATTTTAGTCCGGTTGTTATAGAAAAATACTTCTGGAGATGGAACATTAACTAAGCATGTGGTGGTTCGATAGCCAGATATTATGTAGCAGAAATTGACAAACGAATCATACATTTCATTATGCACATCATTTCATCAACAGTATAACGCATTCACTCATTTGTTATATTCTCTTTGATTCCTACTACTTGGGACATATTTGACCCTGATATTGATAGACATACCGCTTCAGTAATAACGATCTATCGACAAATCATTAAGTGGCACTTAGTTCTTACCGTCTGTTACAAAGATAAATGTTTTATCAAGCGGTAATAAGATTCTATGCATGAACATAAACAATGTAATTGTTATTGATGGTGTTGTAATATATCCCAGGTCAACAACTCACAAACATCAATGATGAATGACGTTAGGTATATATAAATATTTTTTTGCCTTGGTCTCAAACATAGTGTCCCAACGCATGTAACAACTTCATTGTTTTGAGCAATTTCATGTTGCATGAAATGTGATTTTGACAGACATATCTTTACATGTGACATGCATGAATTGACTTAAATAAAGTGTACATTTTTGTCCTGGGATAAACTATCGTCAAACGACGTACTAAATTTATATATCGGAGTAATAACAACTTTGTCAATATACTGGTGTCAAGTGAACCGTCCAATGATTTGGTTCAAATGGATAACTGAAACTATAATGTAGTATCGTAGCAAGGTTATATCTGTTCCGGCTTTGTAATATAACCGATATTCTCTAATAACTTTAATAATGCATTTTCTGATTTCTGCCGTCGTCAATTTATACCGTAGTTATGATCAATTTAATACTAATTCTAAACAATTTTTTTTATTAGATTTGCTTATACCCAGTGCAAGATTTCACACAAATGGTCGGACTTTTGCATGTTGTACAAGCGATTATCGTGAACTAATTCAGCATTGTATAACTGGCCATCAACTGTAACGAACCGTAGTTGAAGGAGAAGGTTGATATACTGACCAACATCACTGATGACAGTTACAAGTAGCTGATATGGTTGACATCGTCTATTGATATAGTCTATTTTCTCAATCAAATACTCTTCAGACATTATGTGTGGCCACATCTCAGATTACGCCATACTGATAAGGATAAACGACAGAGACAGAAGTGTTCTTGTCCCTGAGACATCCGCGGGATCATGTGCTACTATTAACAATCTGACTTCGTCCAAATAGCGATTCAAAGTCATTAACAGCCGAATTTGTCAAAGTTAATGTACGTAACATGTAGTTGTTAAATTGCTTCTGGATACAAAACACTTCTCAAATTTGATGCAATTGGAAAAGTTTTGTTCATGGACTTTGATTACAAATCAACACTATTTGTGCCTAATGCGATACTTAATATCATCATAAATTCGTTGTAGCTAACGAAAAGCCATAAAAGGACATGATAATGATCGGTTAATGCATCCTGTGTTGCTTTAAATGCTAATATATAACATCATGCGATTTGTACAACTTAATTTTAATCAAGAATTTTGCTCAGTATTCCAAAAAATACAATGACATTTTTGCCAATTTTGACTTTTGCTTAAGATTAGTTTTGCCATTCAATTGAATATTCATGCAAAACGGATGTACAAGATAAATCTGGTTTGATTTAGTATTTGTAAGTTACGTTCATTCTGGTAGACGCAATGTATAGCTTAGCTCGGCATGCATGGTACCATGATAGTGTAAATATTAGTCAGCAATATTTTATGCGCAGTCGAAGAAAATTCTCACATGTATATATCAACATCCTTTATTTGGTACAATAGCAATATCTGATTTTGAGAGATTATATTCAAATATCAAAACATTATATTACATGCGTGTACATTCATTCATGTATGGGTGTTTATGTGCGCATGTTGTGTTTATGTTTTCGTTAGTTACGTATTGATTGTGTATATCATGCATCACTATTGCGTTGTAATTGTAAACATGATCCATGGGTATAATGCCTAAATGCATGAAATAAAATGCAAACTGCATTATCTCTACTAAATGTATTTCTTATTTGCCCCGTAGACATACACACCACTTGACTATCAGTAATGGCTGGGGCGTTAGTTATCCATTAAATGTTTAAATAATCGTTTATAAACTCTCACACAGATTACTATTATACATTGTTATTGAACTAGGTATTATATCAATAAACAATATCATCATAACTTTACTTATATAGCATCTTTCAAAAATAGAGTCTGTAAGGGTGTTCAACTAATCTCACACTACAGACAAGCGTGTTATCAATTGATGTATTTGACCAATCGTTGTGTCAAGACGTATGATCCCTTTAGGTCTCGTTACAGGTAACCGCACGTAATAGGTGACGTAATTGGCGAAATACAGTACTTCAACTGTCGTCATTACATTGTACTAGGTTCCGATACAGCACTACCAGACGCTCCGCATACTGGCTGTAACGTTATATAATCACGTTCCAATGTTAATAACACCCGCTGTCCAGATTTATCAATTTTCACTTTATTGATTTTATCACCAAGTATTTATTTTCTTTTGTATTGTAATCTTGACGACGACGTAGATTATTTATATATCTATGGTTGTCTGTTTAATTACATGTAAATACCATTCTATCCAGTTGAGTGTTTAAAGTAACTTCAGAACTAAATGTAGTAACCATTTAAGCAAATGTAACATGGACATTGCATATAGAATGAGGATATCAATACTATTTTGCTCCTACATATGCGCTGTTTTAAACGTTCTTGTGGTATGATAACGTATTTTTGTAAGTTTGTATTACCACAAACGTTAAATGTGTACTGAATACAAAAATTCATAAGGTGACGAGTATCTTTATGACACTTTACTTTGCTGTAAATAATAAAGAAAATGATATTCCGTTTCACCGATATTCTGTATTAACCACCTGAAATAATAAAGTCAAATGAATGGTCCGCAGTTGTGGTTACATCTATTTCAACTGATAGTCAGTATACTTATATTAACTTTTTTTGTTTCGACTTCATGCATACGCGCCTGGTGTCTATTGTTAAACAATGCTTATGTTATTTTCAAGTAACCGTCTTATTTACTTTCAGTAACGTAAAACAATGCGGAATTTGAAAAGTGCACATACCGTTAGCAATATGTACGGAACTAATTGGCCACTTTCTTCGATTTAAAGTGTCAGTGTGTGGTATTGTAAGTTAAAACCACTTTGATTTCTATTTTACTGTTAAGACTGAATGATGCCCCCAGAACATGATGTTCTGATGAATTCACTGAGGTAAGTCAACGGGTGTTTGTGTATACAATTAAGTTAATGGCTTCTAAGGAAATTCTGTTGTGATTTATACAAGTTGTTCACTTATTTGAGTGCGTTTCACCAAGATAAACAATTATGTAGTTTTTATGACAATATACGAAAGGTAACTATGAAATGCTTACTAGTAACTGTTTATCCTTCTTATACATTGCTTGTGAGTTGTAGGCTGAAGAGCAGTGATTATATCGTTGCAGTTATTTTTCATACATACCTCGAAATATCTCAGAAAAGGGTTGCAACTGTCTGTATACAAAATGTACATGTAAATATCAATTTTCTAGAAAACAAGAAAGACAATACATGCAGAAGTGCTGCCAGTAATTTGAATGCAAAGCCAACTGAACCATATTATAGTTAGTTAACGTTATTGAACACATTTACGTTTATATGATTATTTCAAAGAGTTACTTCTGCTGTTCTAAGCATTCGACTGTTAAACCGACATTTTGCGTTTAGCATTCACATGGGCATGCTGTTCAGAATATTTGAAATCTGTACCAATATGCCATTGATACAATAAGTAAAATAATAAATAAATAAAAATTATCAATACTGTTACAATGTACAATATGTTTATGTCAACTTACATTGAATTGGGGGCTCTCTATTTACTGCCTACACTATCGCATACGGTTGTTACAGTTTCCCCAATGAATACTTGCTAACATTGAATGCTTTATCAAATCTAATACAACTATGTAAACGTTAAAATGGATTGCTGTTTGACCTAGATACACACACAATCTTCAATGCGATTATTTTATTAACAAATTATAATTGTCTATTTACACGATCTATAAGAAATGGAACGATGACGATTATGCTCCACATGGTGGATGCAAACAAGTGCGTGGTAACTACTAGGCTGATGTGAACCAGCACTTGTGATGCACGATTAACGCACGTTCTGAAATAATATTTCACAATTTGCGGTCTGTAAGTTTAGACAATCTTTTTACTCCGTGGTGTTGGCATTAATCCATCTTTCTGTGCTTAACAGTCAATCAGGAAATGATTGTTGCATTTTCAGATCATTATGCTAGAACTGAATTAACGGTCAATTGCACATAACCCGGTCTATGTAATATCGAGTATGTCACTTTCGAAGCAACGCCACTATATGTTTTGTTTATTAACGGGTCGAATTTGTGGTAAAGTAAAGTTCAAGATTGACCAATACTCATGCAAGAGCTGACTATTAAGGTTCAAAACTATAAAGTACTTCATTCCCTATCATAACTCTAATTTTTAACACATTGCATGTCATATTGCATGTTATAGTTGTTTAAAGCATATTTAATCGATCTATCATGAAATTTGTTTACGTTAACAGCATAATTCTCCCCATAATAACAAGATAATCGTATTGTTCCAGTAACCTATATACCTTGATAATTGGCTCCTGGAGTATGATGATTTATATAACACAAAAGTATGATGCACCCAGTGTTTCGTCTGATAAAAAGCACCTGCAAACCAGTCGTGTGAGGAAGTGAACATATTGCTTCGACTGAATCTCTTTATTGAGCATTTCAGCAAAAACTGTTGATTGGATGATTTACTCCTTTTAAACACGAATTTCGGTAACGACAATGTTCATATCGTTTGTGTTGTAGGAAATATCCGGACCTATTGTCATCTGTTGATCAAATCCGTGGATTTTGGTATAATATTAAACAAATAAAAAGTATTGTTGCAAAAGAACCAATGGACCTTCCTCCTTTTATCCATCTATTTATATATATAATTACATTACGTTCTGAATAGGCTCCAAGTTTACCAAATTATTTATAAAAGTAACTGAATTTTCACTTCAGGAATAAAATAATATTTGTTTATATTTTATGTCAATATTGATGAATTTCGCGATGTAGAATTCGATCAAAGTGTTTGTGTTTCGAAATTATGACCAACATTGTTATCGATCACCATTTTTATTATTGTTTTAAACAATTATACAGAAAATCGTTATTACGGACATTATAATATATATGAGGAGTATGAGTATTGATAGTGTTCAGTAAGTATCTTATCTCTTATTTATTTACTTCTTGCATATTCAATATCGTATACCTATGTCGTATCAAATGTATACAAACCTGGAGGGGATATTCGAAGTGCTACACTGGTAAATTGCTGATATCCCCAGTGAGGATTTTTGAAACTCTCCCATTCGCATGGGACCCAAATTACATGTACCAAATATTAGTCTGGACGTGCTACATAGTTATTTATGTTTGAACTCTCGTTGTAATATGCGCTTTTCGGAGAGATGAAAATCGATTATTAGATATGGAATACCCTAAGTATCAACACTATTCTTAAAATACGTGGTATCAATATTAATATGGAAATAAGGATTGTCAGCTTCCAAATGCAGTTCCACTTCAATTATAAAATGTATTTATCAAGAATGTCTCAAACGAGTATATTTGAATTACGTAAGGAATTATTTCACACCAGAGACAAACGTATTTTATTACATTCAAAATTAAAAAGGACAAGAAATAACGGTTTTGTAAAAGAAAGTGTCAAAGTGCTAGCGATGAAAATATCTTCCACTTTTTATGTGTTAACTGTATGTATCAGATCAAATTTTCAGTATACAACTTTGAAAGAAAACCAGCCATGGCCAACAATTCTTGTCATTACTCCAATAAACTTTCGCAATCGTCAATACAATTATATCATACTTAAAATATAACGAGAGAATTTGTTTATGTAATTGCAATACTCACACAACAAGTAGCAGACAGGTGAATATTGTTTTAGATCAAGTAATGACACTTCCTGGTAGAATTCCAATGTAGAAAATATACTCTGCCACCACAAGCTGTGAACATTATACAATAGTTATAATTTACCGTGACTGTGTCATGCATAATGTTCTGTTTATGTTAACGACGCACATTACCTAAACTCCTATGTACTGATAACAGATTTTCCTTCACAGCATGTTTGGGTATACCACAGTATTGCTATCTCTTTGAGAAGGCATGTTGTTGTATAATTATCTTTTGTCGATACTGGATGTTCAACACAACACCCTCACAATTACAAATGGCAAAACAACACGCAGGTTCAAGTCATAAATCACATTATGTAAACAATTAATAAATATCGAATTGAATAAATTTATTTATATTTTGAAATTTCTGACATTCCATGAAACATTACTGTACAAATATTTGACATAAAAGATTGCAACATTTTAGGAGATATATAATTTCAGATGAGCAAATATATATGACGAGGAATAAAAGACAGAATGCTATATTTCCAACGTAATAAAAGTTTTGCATGTACATGCCCATCCTTACTAACTCAAACAATAACCCGAAGGGCAAAAATATGAAATGTACCACAAATGGAATTATCTCTTACGCGAATTTTCAACTGCACAAGTTTATGATGAGATATAGAGAAACTCGGGTCCCTGTCCGGTGAGAACAATGTTATCAGGCGAGGTGATATCGTTCGGGTGGCGAGTTTTACCGAGCCATCCTGTGCGATATCGCCAAGTCTGATAACATTGTTCGAGACGGACTGGGACCCGAGTTTCTATTTATCATGAAACCAACAACGGGGCACAATTTAGAGGCATATTTTTCAATTTTAAACTGGAGTTGTCGATCGTTCTTAGACCGCCCGCCGATTAACACAAATTCATTTGCTTCCGTACACAAAATATAGTTCTCTATTCTACGCTGTTCCATAAAAAAAATTATTTAAAAAAACGTGGATAACTTAACGTGCGCCCGTTCAGCGGGCCCATCACGATTATGAGATTGCTGACCGGGCTGATAGGCGATAATCAATCACGCGAGGGTCATAATCGGCCTGAAATAGGCTCATTTTTGTAACTATATATAGTAACAAGTGTATAAATGCATATTAACGTCATTTAGATGATTTTTATTTGACGCTAGAAAGGAATCAACTGGGTTTTGACTACAGACGATACCCTGACCGAAAAGGAACTCAGGAAAGCTACCGCCCTACATGTTTGTAACTAACCAGTTAGTCTGAGTCAAAGCCAATGCTTAATTACTAACGAACGATTATGTAATTGATAGAGTAACGTTTAATAAATCAAAAGACTAATTAAATGTATAATTAGACCCTCTTACCGACGGACACAGATAGGACACTGGCATACTGCAATTATGTATATTACAAAAAATAATATAATGTAGACACCATGACAACTATGCCATCAATGCTTTTGTGTAAGCGTTTCTGTGTAGAACAAATGATGTTATGAATGCAATTCAGTCGTAAAGGCGACAAAGACAAATCAGTTGTTTTCTTGGACGTTAGTACGTCAATAATTGAATGTAGCGTGAAATATGATCTTGACATGTGTGTCATTTCCTGACGTTTGATTGAATTAGATAATGGTTTTTAGACGACTCAAGAATATCAGTCAAAGGGATTAAAAACAAGGGTTGTACAATAATATCCTCAGGAAAATGGTGTTTTGTCTTAGATAGTTTGATGTAGCGTGTACATGTAATGCGATCTTCAGAGCAATATTATCACAAAACCTTGAAAACACGCCATCGATTGCAAGGCCTTTTCAATACTATTGAATGAAGATGTTTGTTTGTTAGCTTTATCATTATTTAACTAATGCAAAGTGCCGTGTTAATGTTTGTGATGAACTGGTTGGCTATCAAGAGGTAGTCTCTATTGTATCGGTGCTACATTTGTACATACCGGGAAATATTTAAAGAACCTAGGTGGCTTTTCGGAAAGAGCTATGGCAGCCCGCTCGAATACCTTGTATCACACCACTGTCTCCTCTACCTGCTTTCCCTTCAGTAATACACAGGATCCATTGGAAATAAGTGCTTGCACTTTCATGGGTTATGACCGAAAGGTTTAAATAATAAGAATGTTCACAGTTTTAGAATACACTATTCAAAGACCTAACATTAAAGACCTAAATAAATGATAAGTGGCATGTATAGAAAAAACAAGCTATAAATAGAAGCCATGTCTCCAGATAAAGAAAATGTACTAGTGCTATTTAGATTTATATTTCACAGAAGCTTAGTCGACCGGAATTATATTCGCCTATCAGAATTATGAGTGATTTATATCGTTGTAATAACTACGATGATGTGGTAATGTTACTGTCTGACACTATTATAATCAGGAGAGCTATCTAATGCACATTACATATAAGTCTCTTGAGAGATTTCGTGTCGGTGCATACTATTTAAGGGAAGAACTGATCAAGTTGAATCATGGAGCAAGACATTGCCTACTCACACAAATTCAATGGATATCAGAATATTGATGAGGTGTAATGGTTCCGGTTTATAACCTTTACCACCAAAACTATTGGTTTAAATACTCATTCAATGAATAGTTAACTATTGCAATCAGTGTTTTCTCCTAATAATTCTCGGTTTATATATGTATCACTGCGGTATAACGTACACCGGATATTGCTAGTAAAATGAGTAATATTATTAATTTTGAGGAGACTAGGGTGAGTTTAAATACGATATTTTCCAAATTACTGACTACTTATGCGTATCTGAAGTGAGTTTTAACTTCTTCGGGCATTTTTGAAACTTTATACCAACTATAGTATATCAGATATTAATAGGAAGGTTCAAATGATCCAGTATTATGCCGATACTCACTAGCAAATAATGACAGCAGTACTGTACACGCTTCTGGAATAACTTTATTACCAAAATGTTGATTTTTTGAACTGGCCATCTTGTTTATATTGAACCCAAAAGTGTTGTGACCAAATTTCATAAACATTGATCGAAAAACAACGAAGATACACATCAAAAAAGATTCACGTATGTGTACGGAGTATTGCTGTTTAGTGTACAGAGTATTGCTTATTAACATGAGCAAATAAAGAATGTAAATGGACAGTTTTATCGCATAATGACGTCCGTTCGTCAATAAGGTCATGTCTTATTAACTGTATGATATAATAAGAATAGTGTTATATGATAATATTAGCATATTTCAATCTGTCAGGCAGATGAATGCAATGAACATAATAGAATGCTGATTTTCATACATTAATTGTTCTTATGACCAGAACAAAGTGATATTTATCTTGGATTTATATAATTCGTTGAGAATCATGCTTACGATCAACTGGCAAATACGGACATCACTCATACTATTTAAGAAAATATTTTTCTACTATCTTTAAGGCTTATCAATTTGATATAAAATGTTCAGTAAAACTCAACATTCTA
Source organism: Spisula subtruncata (assembly GCA_963678985.1). Taxonomy (NCBI): domain Eukaryota; kingdom Metazoa; phylum Mollusca; class Bivalvia; order Venerida; family Mactridae; genus Spisula; species Spisula subtruncata. Next base: position 5,084,170 of record OY787660.1, on the reverse strand, counting down.
ATCATTTGAAGCAAGTACATGGACTTAACTTAAGCATGAAATGGTTGTATACTCATGGGCCAGATAATGACACTGCAATCTAGGTTTTGGATAGTTTAATGTGACAATGTGTTGTATCGGGTATGTTTAATTACAAATGGAAAGTCTACCATTTCCTGAAGACAAGGAGTGCTCCTAAAACAATTCCAATAATACATCTACTTTAACACGAGTTATCTTAATATATTGGTTAAAATCTAAACACTAACTTAACAAGTAAACAGAAAAGAACGTTTAAGGTTTGTGTGGTATTTGTATTATGTTGTCACAAACGCAATAACAGAAAATATGGATATGAGGGTGACATAGCATTTCTATCAGACATGTTTGTCTGACTACAGACATTTTCTCAAGGGGATCTTGGATTTCTTCACAGCAGAGGTTAGACAACTTATTTTGATCAGTCGGTCAAAGAAGACATTGTTCTTATGAAAGTGTACAGACCACATTCTAAACCCTGTTGAATTGGTGTACATTTCTAATATCACAACATGTAAAATTCAGGGGGATAGGATTAGCTTGTTATATTAATTGTTTCATGTATTACATACAATCCAAACTTAATAGGTACAGATCTATACAATAACAAGTTATTTGTACCAAACAAACACTGATTTTACCTTGCATTTATTCAAGTTGTGTGACAAATAGTCACTGCTGTTAAAAGCAATACTCCGTACACGATACAGCAATACTCCGTACACCAGTGAGCAATTTTATAGCAATACTCTGTTCGCTAACACCTGTATTTATTCTCACAATGCACCGCTATTTGTGAATAGTTTCGAATACTACATTTACAATACAATCTTTGTAACAGGAATGGCAATTCGCTCGATTAAAGTTGTGTATTTTAATGAAGAATATAAACAAAAACATCTTATTTCGACAGATCGAACTTACTTTGTGCGTGAGTAACGATACGAGTTTGGTCTTTTAATCACCCTTTTAAGAAACTCCTTGCTATTTACCGGTTACATGGATTAGGAAAATTTATGGAAGATATACGTTTGAATAAAATATATATGAAATACACTCAGAAAGACTAAAAATCGTTTCTGAACTTACCCTTGTCAACACTAGAATGTCGCGAAAATTGATAATATAACTCATATTGCTAGCAATATCCGGTGTACGTTATACCGCAGTGTGTATGTACCATTTCAAAGTTGGCGTATTTCTTATCCTCAGTTGATAGAAAATGGGAAATTTAAGGGCGTCTTCAATATCATAGACATATGTACAGAATATGTGTGTGCCAAATTCAAGATAAAACAACTGTGATACAATAGTGTTCGTTTAAAACTCTTCTGTTCGTACTCATTTGTCAAAAAGTTCGGTTGCCAATGGTACTTATCCTTTTACACCATGCGTTGAATACAATGAACATATGTCGGTTATTTCACTGATGTCGAAGTAGATCACATTGTTCCCATAACATGTGTCTGGATGATGGCCTTAGTAAGGAGGTTTGTAAACATTTGATTCTATTGTTTAATTATATACTGCACAATATATAAGTTATATACGAGGGTCATTCAATATATAATGCAAACTAACAATTATCTCTAAATCCAGTCAAGATAATAAAATGAAACTTTGCATGATTATAATATAGGAAAATTCCTATTTGATAGAACATTTTAAGGACATCTGACGTCGATGGCGTCACCAGCGCACGACCTCATTCGATATAACTTGGAACGTCATGGACGCGGTAACGTCACATGTAAAAAGTAGTAAACATTTAATCAAGTGATCATGCAACAAAAACTCAATGGATATTGTTTTACCTTACAAGAGACATGTTTCAAAATGTCAGCAACAATAATTATCTTAAAGTGGCGCTATTGTTGAAAGAAATTACAAACGACAAATATAGAGTTAAGGGCTACTAGTGTGTGAAACTGAAAATGTGTGCAATGGCCCCCATGTCTTATCGAAACATTGAGAGAACAATTGAAACTAGACAAAACATCAACATACGTAGAGATAGCCCAGGGACTTGACAGTAGTTTTGGCTGATTTAATTTGACATTGCAGAACATAGTACACATGTAACCGGGTTCCGCTCACTGAATGTCGTATATTTTTGACGTCAGAGCCGTCCGAACGTCGCATCGAACTCATCGCAAGCTTAATTTAGGGCTTAAATGTAGAAGGAAAAAAACTTTATACGCAAACTTGTAGTGATATGTGGCATGTAGATACCATATTACCAGTCGAAAATGATACCACGATTACCTGGGAATTCGACATGCCACTTTACATTAGGTTGACTAGACCGTGTCCGTGCAGTTATGAGTGTATGTACGTAGTTGCCTAGCAACGTGAATAGAATAATAACCGAAAGGATGAACTTTGGTCACTGAACTCAAGGAAAGTTACTTTGGATGATTATGGCATTATTTTAAAGATTAATATTGTATCAAAGAATTTATATGATAGTTTGCATTATATATTGAATGACCCTTGTAGTTTAGTTTATACTAATTAAATTATGGTCGATTGTGGCACACGTTTGTCCGACCTATATATTAATCATTCGCGATCAATCATTCCTCCTGATGCTATTCATTATCATTATAATGTTTTTCACTTTTCGCCTTTCAATTTAGATGTGCAATTTGTCATTGAATTGTGTGTGTTAAGGTCTGTTTACAAAACTATTCGTTAGAAAACAAGTTTGTATTTTTCGAAGGGTTCCGAAATGATCTGTTTGAAACTTTTCGTGATCATATTTGACCAAATACGCGTAAACCAAATATGAGACAAGACAATTTAAACGAATGAAAATTGATTCTACTTGTTGTACTCGTAGCATTTTCGCTTATTATAAACCACCCATAGAATCAATGGAAACATGGTAATACGTTTTCAAATTGTCAGCTCTACAATAAGCAAACTCTATATGGTATTGTTTATAACACACTGGGGTAAAACATCTGGTGGCCGATGAATTACTAACATTAACGATACCATTGAAGCTGAGATGTGTTTTCAGCTAAAACAAATGTGTCTCCTTACACCACACAAACCTGTAAAGCTATAATATTGAATGATCATTTATACAACCTTTGATATACCATAACATCTTTCAAATGGCTTCTGCACAATATTATGTCTAAGGAGATAGTCTCCAAAGGTGTTGCTTTACTTTCTTACATATTCTTACATATAAATTACACATAAAACACCTCTTTGTATCATGAATAAGCAACATCATACGATGACTAAAGCAAACAGAAAAGTTATAATGATTCTTAATAATAATAATACCATTAAAAGTAAACCAATTTTTATCGCACAATTGCGTCATTATCAAGTGAATGTACTAGGGCCCATCAATAATTTCGTGAACTAATTCTACTGTTTCATAACGCTTTGACATAGCTTATTGAAATTTTGCATGCTCAAAGATCATTTACTATCAAATTAATTAAGCATAAAAAGTGAGTGATGACGTAACGATTTATGACGTCATAGTAATATTCTAACGTCATGTCATTGGCGTTCGTTATTAAAAATGGCGTCGCCATTTATGATCGAGTAACGTTTTGTATTAAAGATTTATACATTACTCAGGCAATATGTCTTTTACATTCCCAAAAATTTGCATGCATTTTATATGGACTCTTGGTAATCGAATATTGCATTTTCATGGTCGAAGAAGTACTTAAAGGACAATAGAGGAGCAAACAAAGACGATAAGTATATTCGCCGGCCATTGGTTGTTAAAATTGGCGGTCAGTACAGTGTATTGACCATAATATTTTTCGACATACAAAGAAAAACTTGTAATTACTATGTTTCTCCGAAAGCTACTGTTATAAGAAACTATTGTAGCAATGATTAAATCTCAGTTGTTATCGGCTATTAAATGAAAGCACATACAACTTCAAATGTATGAAATTCTGATATACCATGAGAATTCGCCAATCCTTAGCCACAGCGTTGTTTCGGACACAATCTAGGACCTGGATATAGAACTATTGCATAACACATCCTATAACCCAGAATAGACTATAGGCCATTTCCAAAACTCGAAAATAGCCTGCATGGTTAGAAATACAAGCGTCATAAACAAAACTTTGCGGGAGATGTCACGTGATGGCCAGTCACACGTGCTCCAGTTATGCGTCGAGCAATGGAATAACTTCCAACTTTTTATACTCGCTACATAAAATTAGTTCACGAAATTATTGATGGGCCCTCGTATATAATCATACGTAGCTTTAATAACATTTCCGAAATATCTTGAATGTTGTATTGAAGTACTATATGTTTGTTTGTATTTTTATATTTCATGCATTGTCTTTCCTAAATTGATGTGTCATGATTTTGGAAATGGCCAAAGGCTAATGTTTTGCTGTTTGCCAAGTGTTTGTAAATATATATTTTGTGAACATAGAGACTAGGGCTGTTCATTAATACACAGACGATTGTTTGTATTTTTACATTTCATATAATGTTTCCCCATAGTGATTTGCCATGATAATGGAAAAGGCCAAAGGAAAAAGTTTTGCTGTTTGCCAACTAACTTTTGACACATATATGTTGTGAACATAAAGTTGTTACATCATTTAACTATTAAACGTGTTGCAATTTCATTTCAGTCCACGCGAAGCGTTTTTGTCTATGAACTAATACATTATAACAGATATGCAGTTAAATTAAAACATTAAACACAATTATTCACTGTAAGGGATGTTTATTATTGTATAATAGCAATAAGGTTACGCGTGGCTTTGTATAGTCTGTGTGCTACAGTGTTAATTAATTAGAAACATTCTATTCATGAGTTTCTCTCAGTTATTGATTATGTTACAAGGATTTGTTTGTACCTGTAAAAAGCATACATATACATGCAAATAAAACTATTTCATTATAACATATATTCATAATTCACGTAATACATGTACGCCCATGAACAGTTAGTATTTCTGCGTTTTAACCAATATTCAAATTTTTATATGAAATAATACAACTGTATGATAAATAATATGTTTTGATGACTACTCGTATTGACATGCATACCAATTTCCGTTCATATTGTACCCAGGGTATTAATCAAGTGTCATATTACTGCATGTTATGTCACGAAAAGCACCAACTTATGAGATATCGCAACCGTTATGCTTCATTTGCATTAATTCAGTTTAGATTGCTAATGAAACAAGTTCTATAGCTTTAACCCTCGCCACGTCGTTCCTGGTGATATATTATGCCAACAACACAAGGGTATTGAGCGGCGAAGTCAGTCCACCTAGAACGTTTAAATGCTGAGTGTTGATAACAATGTTCTGCGTGGTTGATTAGTAAGTACATGCTCTAATATTTCCCTTCAGACGACGTATGAGGGTGAAAGTATTTTTAACATCCATTTGTTGCATTAATGTGTCTCAACTGCATATCCAATGCAAGGAGCAGATCGCATAAGTGCTATTAAAGCAATGGAAATTATTCATAGGAAAGCTTATTTGACAGCGTCATGTCTACGCTACAGACTATTTAATGTGATCTTTCTTTTTGATGGAACTCCTATGTCGAATGTTCACAGTGCAGCAAAGATGTATTTTGATCAAGCTTTATACGGCACAATCAATACAAGAAGACCGTTTTGTTTCTTGAAAGTGTTCCCTTCTACTTATTACTATGTACGAACGGCATCAACGGTGTATTAGATAACAGAACATTGAGGGTTACACTTTGATTAAAAATGGATGAGCACGCGGTCAAATGATAGGAATGTATTTAATGTTACTGGTATCAGTACAAAATTGATGTTTCAAAAAATAGATATACTTCTCAACTACTCATATCTGTCTAGACTCCTCTAGTAGAAATTCTAGATATTAAAGGAAAATGGAACTAATATATATTCTCGATATGTTTTCCATGTAAATATTGCATATATTGATTTTATTTTGTTTATAGCGATGATCTATTTATATGTTTAAGCTAAGTAAACTGTTTGTTCTGTTCTGTTCTGTTGATAAACTGAACGAAAACTTGTACGGATACCAGTAATTGCTTTAAAATGTTGTTGTCATGTTTTCCTTACCGTATCATTATAAGTATCATTTGAATCGCATGATGAATAGATTGTTGAACTTAATCTTTCAGTAACCCTTCATATGCAATAACATGTTGTGTACGAAAAAATACACTTTTCACGCCTTTAATTTTTAGAACTAATGTTGCCGTCCGGGGACGTGAGAAATAATCCAACTTATGAAATATGTAATATTCTTTCTTTATTCTCTAATCTCTATATATATAATGCACAATACTGCACTTCCAACAGGCGAACAATGTTGACCAATATATCTATCTCTATCTATCTCGTCCTGCGAATATACAAAAGAAAGACTATAATACACATATCTTACACACACCTTTCTACAACTCTCGCAATACTTCTCACACTCAATCACACTATAAATCTCACTGACAGCATTCTCACACTTGCTCACTCTCTATAAATAGCACATCATTACTTATTACATAATAAAGCATTACTCAACCATCCTTCCATTTAACGAACATTACTCTGTGAACAAGTCAACTGTTACACATTAATTACAGACAATAAATACAATAAATCTACTTACAATGGATGTGCTCCAAATGACACTAACAATCATTCAATCTCCTATATCAATCTCTGTGCGGTTAGCTGTTGAAAGAAAGTGAAATATTAAAGTTGCATTTCAAGTTCGGAGTGAATAAAGTAGACTAGATTCAATAACTGACCATCCGAAATGTCTCATCCGAAATACAGTACAGATAAACTAAATACAGCGCAAGATAGAAAACCAATCCACAAAGAAAGCTACTTACTATTTTAATTACGAGTTCCTACATTCTAATTTCATTCAAACTGTTTAACCAAAGTCTAATACGTGTTTCTAGTTGGCGGTTTCGTTGCAAAGTGATTGCACAAAGAAAACCGCGCGAACCAGAAAACTGCACGGCGATGACGTAAAATCCACTAACCCGTGAAAACTAGTCATGCCAAATGTAAACAAATAAAGATTAATAAACCTCTACCATATAGTACTGAAACCTCTACCATACAGTATGAACTATACTCTTCCTCAAAAGGTAGGACCATTACACTCTCCCCCTCCACTGAAATCTCAGTCTCCGACTGACTACAATTACTAATAAACATCACATAAACAAACTGAACTAACCAGTAGAACACTACTGCCTAATAAGTTAAATAGAATAACTCAAAAATCCTGGCACTTAAACATAAATATAATAAAAAAACAATGACAACATGAAATAATAAAATAATAACCATACATTTGCAGCAATCTGAACAAATGCAATAATACCTGTTATACTCTACAACACATGCGTAGATATCTCATACAAATCAACTCAACTGACCTGAAATAGATCATATATTAATCCAACATGAAAAAAAACGTTCAACCCCGTAAACAATCATGTGTAACTATACTTCAGCATCACATAATCAATCACATGAAATATATATATCAAATAAAAACAAAATTTAAAGCTTACTACTTCTCCTCCTCTCTCAAAAATATTTTGCCAGAAATATTCTGTCCATACAACATTACTAGTTGCAAAATAACATTAATACACAGTAGTATGTAAAATAACTAAAAACCCAATACAGAACTTACAAATCTGATCTGCCACGAACAGATTCAAACATAGTGTTCATTAAACGAGTATTATGTAACTGGAATTCTAAAAACTTATCCATGGTCGTCTGCTGACTAACATGATACGTATCATGCCACACAGGTTTCTTCCTTGGACGAGTCGATTTACGGGGTTGAACAGGGGGTGGGGTTGGGGGTGGTGGTGGGTGTGGTGGCTCCACTACTACAGTATCATAAACATCGTCATCATCATCACCAGTATCGTCATCATCATCACCAGTATCATCAACATCGTCATCATTATCACCAGTATCATCCTCATCAACATCGTCATCATTATCACTACTATCTTCATCATCAGCAACAGTCTCTAGGCTACCAACAGCTGGTGCCCTCTGTCTCTCAACGCCGGCCAGCTCAAACTCAAACCGTCTAACGGTTGTAACAACATAATCCTCTTCTGAATCGCTCGATTCAACATGATGATCATCACTAGCCTGTCTGGCACCTACCTCAGTAGTCCTCTGAGGTAACCGTCTAGGTCTAGGAACTGGTCGTTCTGCTGCCACCTGTTCCACATCGATCAACTTTTCTCCAACTGGCATAAGATGATTCCTGTGGAGTGTTCTTCTCCTCCCAGTACTTTCTTCCACCACAAACACAGGAATCTCTCTGTTCGGCTGGTCGACAATGGTGTATAGCTCTTGCTCAAATCTGTCGGAAAGTTTATGGGGTCCTGTAAATGCTAAAATTCTTACTAGTACCTTGTCTCCTACTTACAAATAAACCGGTTTAGCTTTTTTATCGTAATGCTGTTTTTGACGTAATCTTGCTGCTTCTAAATTTCTGTTGGCAATATTATGTGCTAGCTCCATTTTCTTTTTCATATCTTTGACATAATCTGAAGAAATAAATGATTCATTGTTAATATCAAACATAGTGTTAATAGCTAATCTTGGTTTTCTACCAAACATCAATTGAAAAGGGGAATAACCAGTGGATTCATGCTTCATAGCATTATAAGTCAAAACAAGAGAAGGGAGAAAACTCTTCCAATTCTGTTTATGTTCAGGTTCTAAAGTACCAATCATGTTTAATAAAGTTCTGTTCCATCGTTCAGAAATTCCATTGCACTGTGGATGATAAGGAGTAGTCCTAATCTTTTTAATACCAAGCAATGTAGTCACTACATAATTCTCTGATAGTTTCACTCTCATAGTTCGCTCCCTGGTCCGACAACAACCTAGATGGAATACCATAATTAACAATAAAATGATTCATCAGAGCCTCTGCAGTGGTTTTGGCAGTCTGATTCTTACAAGGTACCGCAACAGCATACTTGGTAAAATGATCAGTAATGACCAAAATATTACGAAATCCACCAGAACATGCATCTACTTTTAAAAAATCTGTGGATACTAACTCAAGGGGATAGGAGGACTTAATGTTAACTAAGGGAGCGCTAGGACCTGTATTGGACTTTCTACGTAAACAACGACCACATTTCTCAATCCAACTGGACACATCGGAAGTGTACGCTGGCCAGTAAAATCTTTCCTTAACCAGATTTATGGTTTTCTCTCTACCAGGATGACCAACCTGATTGTGTAAACCACATAAAATGTCCTGTCTGTAACGAGAAGGCACAACTAACTGTTGAATATTTTCACCATTCTCCAGTATTTCACGGAATAAAAGACCTCGTTTAATAACAAACTTTTTAAAGTGTCTTGACAAAGTTAAGTGACTGTTATTACTGACATAAGACTTTTTGTCTGGAAGTTTCTTATCAATAACGGCTCTAAGCCACAAACCAACAATAGGGTCGTCTCTCTGACTCTTCCGTAATTCTCTTAATTCTATCTGCGCCATCACCTGTCCTGGATCATCAGTAACATTCAAAATATTTAACACGGAACAGGGTAGGCTTTCAACAATGGGAAAAGGGGCACTAAAATTACTACAATGGCTGAAATAGAGTTGTGGTCAATGTTTTCCTGGTCTGAACCAGTACTTTTTTCAGGGTATCTAGATAAAATATCAGCATCAATATGCTTTGAGCCACTTCTATACGTAATAGAAAAATTAAAATCACTTAGCTGACTAACCCATCTCTGACCTGTCGCTTCTAACTTAGCACTTGAAAGAACATAAGTTAGTGGGTTGTTATCAGTTACAACAACAAACGGGATATTTAACAAATAATCACGGAATTTTTCAGTAACGGACCACTTCAATGCTAAAAATTCTCTCTTGAAAGCTGAATAATTTTTCTCTGAACGTGTCAAACTGCGACTGGCATATGCTATTACAACCTTCTTACCATCCTGTTCCTGGTATAAAACGGCGCCAAAACCTGTACCACTTGCATCTGTATGGAGTTCAAAAGGTTTACCAAATACAGGGTAACCTAATATAGGTTTAGACGTTAGCATACATTTTATTTGCTCGAACACATTTTGATGTTCATCAGTCCAATGCCAATTTTTGAATTTAGGGTGCTTTCCTTTCTTAACGGATGTAGGTGGCAAAAGATCGGACAAGGGCTTGCTGATTTTACTAAAATCTTTCAAGAATTTACGGTAATAACCAGCCAAAGATAAAAAGGATCGTAACTGATCTGGGTTAGTAGGGACGGGAAAATTTCTAACTTTCTCACACTTATCAGGGTCAGGTTCTACGCCTTCCTCGCTAACTACATGGCCTAAATATTTTACTCTGTGTTGGAAGAATGAACATTTTTCAGGTGACAATTTGATACCTGCCTGTTGTAACCTACACATAACTAAGTGCATACGTTCTAAATGCTCATCAAATGTTGAACTAAAAATGATGAGGTCATCTAAATAAATAAGACATATCTTCATATTAAAATCACCTAAAATTTCCTCAACAATACGCTGAAAAGTAGCAGGAGAGTTGGTACAACCAAAGGGGAGCTTGTTGAATTCCCAAAAACCAAGTGGGCCTAAAGTGAATGCAGTACGTTCTTTATGAGATTCTTCAATTTCAATTTGGTGATAACCAGATTTCATGTCTAACGTTGAAAACCACTTTGCACCATGTAAACAGTCTAAAATATCCTCAATTCTCGGTAATGCATAACTATCTTTCACTGTTTTACTATTTAATTTTCTATAATCAACACACATCCGTATAGATCCACTTTTCTTCCTAACTAAAACTACAGGTGAAGCATAGGGGGACCAAGACTTACGTATAACACCGCTTGCAACTAAATCTTCCAGGTGACTACGAATTTCATCTATCATGTTCGGGGGAATTCTGCGAAAACGCTCTTTAAAAGGGATATCATCTACAAGGTCTATTCTGTGTTTTCCAACATGACAATTACCATTATCAGTGTCGCCAGTGGAAAAAACATCAATGTGAGTAGCAAGTAAATCTAACAATTTCTCTTCTTGCTCTGAAGACAATTTAGAATTCATATTTACATTCTTTAAAATATCAGGTAAAGGTTTCTCAGTTTCTAACTTACTAATACTATCATCATCAATAACTACAGGCTGAAGTTCGGACACAATCGCTCTAGGCGGAACACAAACAGTTCTTTCAGTAAGGTTCATCAATGTGACAGTGTTCTCTTGTTTGGACTCAGGATAAAAAACTAACTACTGCAGGGGTTATTTCTAAACCATCTAATACTGTAGATTCCTTAGTAGGTTCTATAATTGCACAAGTACGATGATGAGGTAATTCTCTATCAGTTTTACATCTAATATTGACACTCTGGTTGGGTGCAATAGACACATTAAAATGCTCAGCACTACGTAAAATAGCAAGTTTGTTGTGATTTCTAACAAGTTCTTTCTCCCGTAATTGTAAGCATCTAAAAGCAAGGAACCAGGGGACATGAAGTTTACCTTTCTGTAAAAATGTATCACCATTTGTCTTTTTACAGTCTTCAAGAAATGAAGAAATAACATTCGTACCAAGTAAAATTGGAGTTTTACAATTGTAATCTGTATCAGGGACAATTCAAAGTAAACATTGCTGACATTCAGACTCTGGTACACTAGGTGCTTGTAAACTAACTTCAATAAAACCTTCATATGGCAAAAGATTACCATCAGCACATTCAATTTTTAAAATACAAGAAAATGGCTGAATTTCACAATCTGACAAATGTTCTAAATAAAAACTCTTAGAGCAAGTTGATACACATGAACCAGTTTCACACAGAGCAATCGTTAGGTTTTCGTTAACCAAGATAGACACTTCTGCATGCTCGCCAATCATTTTCGGATCTGATTTTCCCTCTGTGCTTTTATGCAGATCCTTCATACTAGCACTTACATGTTTAAAGGACAATCACGGGCAAAATGGCCAATTTCTCCACAGTTAAAACATTCTACATTTGAACTACGAGGGGTGAAAGTATTTGTAGCAGTGGGTCTCTCGGGGGTGTAATTACCTCTACCTTGTTGAAAGCCTCTGTTAAAATTCCTACCCCGGAAATGGCGTCTACCCCTAAAACTGGGAACTTGACTGTTGGACACTACGGATTGTTCCTTTTCTTTGGTCAGACACTCTATTTTATCGTTTAAATTTTTCAAAAGGGACAACATTTCTTTATTGATAGAATCCTCTATGACTTCTTCTCTCTTAACATCAGAAGCAGATTTACAATTTACCACCGAAGTCTTTACTGACAAACGAGACTCTATTTTACGTACTTCAGACTTGAAGTCTTATTATTTATCAACAGACTCGTATTTGAACATAGTTGCAACTTGCGATTCGGTACTTAGACCCTCGTAAAACACACTTTTAAGAATAAGTTGTTGTGAATTTTTTAATGTACCAAGTTCAACTAGCTGGGAAAATAATTCCTCAACCCTACTAGCATACTTTGCAACAGACTCATTCGATTGTTGACTACAGCTATGGAACTTTTTTAAAATGGATTGAGCAGAATCTGCATTTCCAAACGAGGCATGAAAACTACATAGAATGTCATCAAGACTGGCATCTTCCCCAAGTCTAGTGGCCATATCTGCTGCTTCCCCTCTAAGCGACCTTCTAATTCCTAACAAAATGCCTTCCTCAGAATACGATTTTTCTTTAACAATACAATTAACTTCGTATCGCCATGTTTTGTAATGTACTTCACCTTTTCCAGGTTCGCCATAAAACAAAGAAATTTTTGGAAACTTACCACTAGTAACTTCTTTTTCTTTTATAAGCACAGGCACACCTTTCTTCACAAGTGACTCTAGTTCTTCTGGTGAACTAATTGACAATTTCTCTAATGCTGAAAGCAAGTTCTGTTGCTCTTAACTCAAACTAGTACCGGTAGCCATTTCTGTAGAGAATTAAGGAACAAAATTAAACAAGATCTATGACAATATGATAATTGTACAATGCACCTAAGCAATTACGGTTAAATCACTATGACTGAACCTTATGAAAAAACACTTATGTCACACACACTTATTTCAATAAACATTTAATAAAATTAAGCTATAAACAAGTATCACTGATTCTTTCAGATGACAGACTAGTCCTTTCAAACTCCGCAAACTCTTGACAACACTGCCAAGTTTCAAACCAATAGTACTCAATATTTAGGTCCACACTGCATAAAGTATTTATGTATAAAAGTACACGTTCATCCAATGTAAATTGTAACATGTAAGACAGCAATGAAAATAAATGACAAAGATATTACCAAATGTTTACTTCGATACCCAGTACACCAAAACTGTTATTAGTCCTGACGAGGATTGGGGATTTTTCGCTTAACCTTGCTATATAGTATTAAGTTTTTTTTATTGATTTTCTGTGTTGTCAAGGTATTGAAGGTCTCAAAACCGTTTGATGACACTCTGTCATCATTGGGGAACTTTTTTTATTTGGGGTTAAAGACGGCCTCCAAAACGGCGATTTTAACAATTAGATACGGACTATAACTCCATATAACATTTGTACTACCGTCAAAATATCAGCACATCTATGTTTTAGTTGAAAAGGAATAAACATGATTAATAAAGGAACTGTATACATTAGCTGGGTTTCAGAAAAATACACATTTTCCACAGTTTATGAGTAATTTACGTGACAAAATGATCAAATACAAGAATAATCGGTACTAATAACTCTTTAATGTTATATCAAACATGAACATTACAATGAAGTAGGTTTAAATGAATGGAAAGTGATAAACAATGTACACAACATCGTTGCATGTAGAACAGTATGTGACGGTTGTGTAATATACGTTACCATTAAATTGTTTATATGCAAAGTATGTTCTACTTTGTTTTTTATTTATTCTAGGTTATTAAACTGATATGATCAATGTTTTCTCTTGATAGGCATCCTTTAAAAATAATTAGACATGTAGTTTAACTTCTTACCAAAATGTGATTTACGTGACCATATGTTACCACATAGAAAATACATAGTATAATGTAATATATGTTTCCATAAAAGTGTTTAAGTAATTTAAGTCTGGAATATTATACTCTTACTCATTCTGAATTTGAGTGAGATGATCGATGCTTTATTTCGATATATCTGATTTAAACTATCGCATAGCAATTCTGTAACTTGATTTCTTTTCTAAATACAAATATAGTGATTTACGTGACATTATGCAAAACTCCGATGTTCGCTGTATAATCAAGAAGAATCAATCAAGATTGTCAACGACATCATATCAATAGCAAACTTGATGTATATCGGAACTTCTTATAATTATAGAAAGTAATATTGTTAAACGTAACAACATGTTCCATTTCCACATTCATATTTGACTATATATACTTGACACAAATCATCACAGTTTGACTAGTTATTTGAATCATGATATATATATATCTCTCTGAACTAAACGTTCTTTTATAAGCATAGTTTCGAGCGAAACTCACAGGAACTTCACTACAGCTTGACAAGATAATTTTCAAGCATGTAGCTGTTTAACTACACCTTAGCTTCAGGTTTATTACAAGTGATATACCCTAATACATGCAAAAAATAATGTGCAGTACATTCGAGCACGGTAACATCTACAATGACCAGTTAGACATGACTGTACTGTCACAACCACACTTGATCAGCTTGAGTCTGGTAGTTACATATTAACATTGTCTGTTGTCATCTTTAGTGCTTTCCTTCATAATTGCATCAAAATTGACTGTATGGTAGCCTAATGTAGTTAACCTGACTGTAATACATTGAGAGCAGTAATTCTAACTGTAGATTTACCTATCTCTGAATTGACGCTAGAAATTCTCTGCATTCTTCAATGCTGTTTCTCTTATGTCAACTGAAGCGAGATCTCTGACTAGGGAGTTAGTATAATGTATATAATACTTTAGAGGCAATGTAATATGTATGATCATATTTTAGTCAGTTTTCCCCTCATGTGCGTCAGAAACCATATATTGTTAAAAATGTGTGCCTCGTCGTTATATGTGAGATGTTTGAGATCTTGGTGTAGTATCCTGATGTTCTCGTCCAATTTAATAGGTCTATGGTTTTGTGCAGTTAAACCAAATCATGATGTAGTGCTTCATTTGACAGTGTTTGTACTTCTAACTCTTCAACAATTATTTCTTGTTGCCATCTACATTCATGGTTGCTTTTTGTTTGGTAGTAGCATGGTTATTGACAATAAAATGAATTTACCTATGTATTTGTTTCGCCCTATTACCACGCGTCGCATTCAAGTCAAATACAGTGCTTCGGTCGACATAAGAGAAACAGCATGATTACAAAATGAAGTCATATTTTTAAACTCCATATATTCTAGTGCCACATGCTTTGTTAAGTTGGGACACCACCGCTTCCTATTTATGGGTAGGTAAAGCTACTACTCTAAAAATATTACGGTCCGGGTCTGCTCCGTTACATTTTGAAACCACGCTTGGCAACCGTACTGTGCGTCGATTTTGATACCATGACAAGAGATGTGGAAATGGTGGTGATACTTCAACCGTCCACCAGCGTGTTTGGGGAACAAAGTTGGGAAGTCGTCTGCTGTCACGCCAATAATTTCAAAATAAACCTACACATCAGGCATTTGAATAGAATGTAAAACGGGCACACATACAGACAGGTATGTGGAATAGCTCATTTGAACCAAGTCCCAAAGGATCTAAAATGCGTAAAGGTAGAATCAGCAATGTCCTCCTGCCTAGCCATGATAGCTGATAATGTTACTATGGCATCAAAATAAAACACTTGAACTGCTTCCTCGATAGCCATGTCGTAGGGAGTTCGCCTATATTTCAAAGACTAAACAAAAATATGATCTACTGTAATTCACTTGCTTGACACAGAGCATTCAAGGAAATCTGGCTTCTATTATCTCATACCCTCTCGTGGCGACGAATAACGCCAGTAATTAGTGTTGAGAATCATTGATGTCAGTTAGAAAACTTTTTACACAAAATGTGGCTGTGACAATAATATTTAACTCGAATTTAGTTTTCCTTTGTGTGTGCATGCATATACAAGTATTCCATTGCTTATTATATGATACGAAGATGTATGTAAACGGCTACATGCTTGAAAATTACTAGTATCTAGTCAAACTGTGGAGATGTTTATATGATTATTTCTTGAAAACACAATTATAATTGTAAACAATCTTGACATGTATTGCTTTAAATAGGTCGTCAAACCGTGGTGATTTGTGTCAAGTCTATATATAAACATGTACCGGTATGGGATATAGAAACATGTGGTAATTGATTACAAATATAACTTACTGTTATAATAAGTTCAGACATACATCTATTGTGACATTTACATGATGTTATAGTAAATTTTAAAATATCGACAAACTGGATGGATACATCTTCATTATACAGTGAACTGTGAAGTTTTGCATTATGTCACGTAAATCACTATTTCAACCAGAAATCAATTTACCATAATGCTTTGTGATAGTTTAACCCAGATTTAGCGAAAGAACACTTATAACACAGAATGAGTAAGGGCATAAAATTCCAGGCTTAAATTGCTTAAATATGTTGATGGTAACATATATTACATTATATTATGCATTTTTCTATTTGGTAACATATGGTCACGTAAATCACAGTTTGATTAAGAAGTGCTATTACATGTCCAATTTAAAAAAGATGTGTTCCAAGAGAAAACATCAATCTTATCAGTATGATAACCCAGAACAAGCAGGAAAACATAAAAGTTCATACTTTGCCTAAAATGCTTTAATGGTAACGTATATTACACATACTGTTCTACATGCAATGATGTCTTGCATATTATTTAAGGTTGAATATAACATGAAAAATCTTTAAAACCTACTTCATTGTTAGGGTTATGTTTGATAACACATTAAAAGGTTATAAGTACCGGATGTTCTTGTATTTAATCATTTTGGTCACGTAAATTACACATAAACTGTTGAAAACGTGCATTTTATTGAAACCCATTTAATGTTTATAGTTCCTTTATAAATCATGTTTAAACGCTTTCAATATAAACACACATGTGCTAATATATTGACGGTAGTACAAATGTTATATGAAATTATTGTCCGTATTTAATCGTTAAAATCGCCATTTCAGAGGCCATCTTTAACCCCAAATAAAAAAAGTTCCCCAATGATGACAGAGTGTCATCAAACGGTTTTGAGACTTTCAATATCTGGACAACTCAGAAAAACAATAAAAAAAACTTAATATAATATAACTTGATACTGATGTGACAACACACAAAATCTGAAACTGTTACCTGTATAACAAATCTTAAAACAACATATTATATAATCTAATTCTTACTTTGCTGAAACAAGAAATTTTCAATTAAATAATTTCATGATAAGTTGCCAGGATGTGAGAAATTATTCTATAAACCAATAAGCTTACCTTAATACTAAAGTCTATAACCAAAACTCTAATACTTAGAACTATTACTACACTAACTATGAAAGCAGGTTAAGTACCTGATCTAAACTATGCTAATGTAACCAGAAACTCAACTGTAAACCAGCAATCGACCCAACGTCAGGGTTATCAAATCTTGTGAGATATTAATGAAAGTTAATAATGAAGAGAAATTCAGAAAGATAGTTTGTTAGAATAAATCATGCATGTTACATTACCAATGTTACTAAGTGTGATTTTAAATTAATAGTGTTTAACCTTTCTTACAAATGTACTTACACACACTTCAAAAATATATATACAGTACAAGGAAAAAACACAAATGCAAAGCAAACAAAAAGCAACAAAACTGGACAAATACACAATTGCAACCAAAAATACAAAATACACAAAAGCAACAAAAAGATATACACTACTAAGCAGCACAAATAATATAAAAAGCGTCAAGCACACAGTTCACTTTACACGAAAGCGTCACACAAATCACAAAGCACAAAAATATATCACAGTCTCCAACCGTCACTTCAACCAACCTTATGCGTCGTCCAAATTCCAAATCACTGGGGGCTCCATTTGTTGCCGTCCGGGGACGTGAGAAATAATCCAACTTATGAAATATGGAATATTCTTTCTTTATTCTCTAATCTCTATATATATAACGCACAATACTGCACTTCCAACAGGCGAACAATGTTGACCAATATATCTATCTCTATCTATCTCGTCCTGCGAATATACAAAAGAAAGACTATAATACACATATCTTACACACACCTTTCTACAACTCTCGCAATACTTCTCACACTCAATCACACTATAAATCTCACGGACAGCATTCTCACACTTGCTCACTCTCTATAAATTGCACATCATTACTTATTACATAATAAAGCATTACTCAACAATCCTTCCATTTAACGAACATTACTCTGTGAACAAGTCAACTGTTACACATTAATTACAGACAATAAATACAATAAATCTACTTACAATGGATGTGCTCCAAATGACACTAACAATCATTCAATCTCCTATATCAATCTCTGTGCGGTTAGCTGTTGAAAGAAAGTGAAATATTAAAGTTGCATTTCAAGTTCGGAGTGAATAAAGTAGACTAGATTCAATAACTGACCATCCGAAATGTCTCATCCGAAATACAGTACAGATAAACTAAATACAGCGCAAGATAGAAAACCAATCCACAAAGAAAGCTACTTACTATTTTAATTACGAGTTCCTACATTCTAATTTCATTCAAACTGTTTAACCAAAGTCTTATACGTGTTTCTAGTTGGCGGTTTCGTTGCAAAGTGATTGCACAAAGAAAACCGCGCGAACCAGAAAACTGCACGGCGATGACGTAAAATCCACTAACCCGTGAAAACTAGTCATGCCAAATGTAAACAAATAAAGATTAATAAACCTCTACCATATAGTACTGAAACCTCTACCATACAGTATGAACTATAGTCCTCCTCAAAAGGTAGGACCATTACACTAAAAGCATTCATCCACCTTTTACCTATGTCATCAAAAACCAGTACATTATTAAATTATCAATACATGCATTAGGTTGCCCCGTTGCACTTGACTTATTTCACCTGACTCTAACTTGCGACTACTGACGCTTTCTATGATATGATTGATTCGGATAGATGTCCGATCCTTTGTGTCGGTTTTGGTTAGTTTTGTTCTCTCAAGTATTCGTTACACGTCACAACATTAGTAAATTCGTCAGGCTTTGCTTGATGTGTTTTGAGTGTTCAAGTCTTACACATATCCAATATTATAACAGAAGTTCATGTTCACTAGTCAATATCATAATACATGTACCTCGCAAAATGTTTCATAGCAAAACATTTATAGTATATATCGGGAAGATGAAGTTATTTTAAACGATTTTACTTTGTAATGACAAAATATGTGTTCAAGTTTTAGTTAAGACTTGGTAGAGCTATGACTGTATAATTTTAAATACTTTAACAGTCCTACCTTGTGTAAAGTAGATAATGTAAACATGGGAAACATATAATTATTTGTTTTTGCTATTGGAAACGCCCTAATATAAAGTATGCATTAAAACATGATGGTAGCGAAATGAATTTATATACGCACACAATATAATGAACGAAAATAATGTATGCTTAATGATATGCCATTAAAAAGAGTTTGACTTATTGTTTTGGAAAACCTGACAATTTCCATGAAATATATTTCATATCATATCACTGGAATTAATGAAAACCTAATATGTAAATAACTCGATGCATGTAGCAAATGCACAATCAAAATTGAAAATTATTATTTCATACACCAAGCACCAATATGAACTTTAATTTGATATTCGAAGGATATATGGGGCATTTTAAAATGAGCCGTTCAAATAAGCTATAGTACGTGTACATTAACTGCATATAAAATTTATTACCCCAACTGCCTTTTTTTTAAGCATTTTCAAACTAAAAGCGATAACAATAACTTGATATCTCTGATTTAATTCCATAGGGAATAGTTATATAACACACTAGTATGGTTCATACTCATATTTAATAACGTTTCGGCATTCAGCCTTTATCGAAAAACACATTTTAAAAACTTATTTTACATATTTGCTGGCATTGTTGTTGGCCATTTTAAAATAATGGCCCAAAACAGGAAGGACAAATAACAATGACGTCATTTCCTGTTTATTTGTGACGTCATGACGTCACTTCCTGTTTTGGGCCATTATTTTAAAATGTTATTATTATGGAAATACGCACATCAAAATCAATATCAAATTGACGAAATTGAAGGCTGTGGTCTATGTACAAACGATTTCAAAACAGGTTTTAAACAAAAAAAAAATGTTACATATCGTTCCTAGTGACTGTTCCAAGAAAATAGTGTTTCATCCAGATTCAGCTTCAAGTCACCATATACAACGCCAAATAAAAAAATTAAGAATGTAACTTTGATATATATTATAACCAAACAGTGGATGTCGAAGTCTTCTCGTGCTTTAACAATTAAATTTTCTATCTGGTGTTAAAGAAGGAAAATGTAAACGTAATTATTACGAGTTTTGGACCTTCAAAACGCAAATAACAACACCCTGTACCCTATTGCTGATTACGATTTAATCGTAACGTATTGGCAATTTACAAACATTATATATACTTCTTGAAACACTACTTTACACAATATAAAAGTTTTTATTCAATTTCATTGTTAGAGTAACAAAATATCGATGTTCATTTTCTGTTCTTAAATAAGTTGAACACCTCTCGTTTATTAAACGTAAGTTAAAACCATAACAAGTTATATATGAGAAATACTTCAACCCTTTGCAAAAATAAATTCATATGTTTCTACAATATCATAAAGTATCAAACACAGTAGTTATATGTATTCACAAAAATGTATAGCGTACACTTACACGAATGCACATTCATATTTAATTGGAAATTTCAAATGCATGGCTATTACGATGTTTGTATGGTGTCAGTAGTACTTTTGCTAATTATGATAAAATGGACATTATGTACAGGTACATAAAACAAATTTTGGCATGTGGCACTAGAATTGCTTGATGTATATATTTTAGTTTAAACATATTAATTTTCCCAAATATATTACAGTATGCATACAATTTACAGTACAAAATAACATAAACATAAAGAAAATGGGATTAGAACGAAAGACACTTGGTATTATTAAATTCTTCTCTAAATTCATTTGGTGGTTGATAAATGTTGTGCATGTCTCTTACAATACTTGTAGCTACACTTCAGACGTAATGAGGAGAGCTGGAGTCACTGGAAAATAACCTTTACGTAATATCAAAATTATGATATTTAACATAGTTTCTTATGTGATTTGACAGTTACAATCATTTTGGATATGAATGTACATGACTGTAGAGATTCACATAAAGGTGTGCCATAATTTGACCAAGTTTTTATCTCAAAACCATTTAGCAGCTAACAGACAGACATTTATAGAAGCGTATGTAATCGCAAGCATTGGCATTAGTTGAAAAAACTCACAAATCACTCAATAGTAATGAGTTCGAAATTACGAAGGTAATTAGTTGGCAATTGCGCAGTAATATAAACTTCAAACCAAGTACACGTATGATAGGTTTGTTTTCTTTTACAACTCCTTTTATGATGTCTGTTACTGAAGTATCAATGAGATGTTATGGTCTGTTACATGTAGTAATTATCAGGTTTTATTTAGAACAAACTACCAGTTACACATGAATCGTCATTTCATGGTGTCAATGGCCACTTCATCTACTATCAAACAGTTAGTATAAACGTTTTAACCTGAGGTAATTATAACTTATAATATATTTAATAAGGAGTTGTTAAGAGGTTTGCTTAATAGAATGATTATTTAAGTAAGCGTGTTCTTACAACCAATACAGAACTTTCCTAGGTTATCTAAGTATTTGTTTTGCTGATACATGTTTTTGATTATTTAACTATTTAAAAAAGACGTCTTGAACGGTAACAAGCTTTATTGATCGACAGTATCACAAAGGAACGATGCAGCTGATTTTGTGAAGCATGGTATAGGAGAAGAAAATGGTCAATCTAAAAGTGTTTATACTTTTCCAAAAAGTAAATATATGACTTTTGGATCTTAAATAAAGGATTGAATATACTGGAAACTAATCAGTAAAAGTTTTAGTTAGACTTGTGTACAATAATCGACTAGCAAATGTGTTCAGCAGATTTTACTAAGGGGAGATTGACATGTAGTGATTGGACAAGTGATTTCATTATTGTTACAACTGAATCATTTACAAGCTAGATTTGCAGATACATGTAAGATTTCGTATTTCGAAACCCGCTATGTTCTTACTACGCTTTTGAATAATGTATTTAACATATCTATTTCTCAGAAATAAATGATCGTAGATAAACCATATTGGTATTCATTGCCAAGTGGTGCTTAAAGGAACCGTCAATTAATAACCGGTAGGTGTTATGCTGCGTCAATAATTAGTTATATAGAGCACGTCCAGGGATTGCAATGAAATGTGTCTGCATGAATTACTGATATAACTTTACATTGGGTTTAATTAATCGATAAATATTCCGTATCGAAGGAAATACGTTATCAAAAAATCAATTTTCATATGAATAATTTGCATTGTGTTTATACAACGCTTATGTAATATATTTAAGCTATAGGAACCTGGTGATGGAACAATTTATGGAACAAATGGATCTTTTCATCACTTTTACTACCAGGCGTCTGATCTTAAGGAGATCATAGGAGGGTGAAGAAAGCCGATCACTTAGAATGTTGACATTCATGGCAAAGGAATTGCTTCGTTACTCCATCGTACTGATGATTACAATGTATCATCAGAAATAAAGTGTCAATGGTGACTAATATAAGACGTAGTTCCATCTTCATCACGATGTACATAAATATAGTCCTTATCATGATGGTGGTCATTGTACGTTTATAGGCGACAAACCGTCGATCTATATTGATGTGTTTGGTAGCATATCCTATTCATTTGTCTGGGTCATTTCTGCAGTAGCTCATGTGATTGGCATTAACGCACGTTTTGTGTCTTTCGTGATGCATTCCTCGTCCGATTTGTTGTGATACAAATCGCCATCGCATAACTATGTTTACGTATTGTACGGAGGTCAGTAGACCCAATGAGTGTGCAGGAATTATCAGGTGCATATTTGGCATTCAACAAGTAACACACGCACAACATATCCAACATTGTTGATGTACACGAGAATTACCAGCAGTATTTCTTAGAAGATGCAATTTCACATCTTCAGCTGCAATAATCATTACTCAATATATGTTAATTGGGTGGAACATGAAATAATTACATATTATGCATTTCTAAAATCATGTGTTTGTTGGTGTTTATAATATGTTACCTGCTAAAATTATTGCATACATGTATATACTGACTTTGTATTTATGTGTTGTACATTAAATATACATTCTGATATAGACTGTGTATAATTTGAAACAATGTGTTCACTCATTTGGATGTTTTTGCTTAATGTCATGAGATGTCGCTTGGGCTGGAGTCCTATATATCTTAAAATATACTTATCTTAAAGCTTATCAGTAAAAGTTTGTGTGTTTTGTATTCGATAAGACAACACAGTTTGATTTCTGCCTGATATTCCGACTGATTTACATAGTTGTAAGATCACATGCACCTTATACCTAAGCAATCTGATTTTGAATATGTCGTAGGGTAACATCCATATTTTAGTGAGTCTATGTAGTTTTGATAGTTTAGTAGTAAATAGTAGTAACATTTAGTAACATCTCACCTAATATTTAGTAACATCTAACCCTAATTAACATTCATATTCAACTTTAACCTTTCCGTATATATAATACGTCACTGACCCTTCCCGGCCGCAGTAATCGCACGCCATTGAAATAATAAGGAACTTTGTTGTAATACCAATTTTTGTAGGTTTTATTTAAAACCTGCAGATTGCTGAGATTCATGAGATTGATGCTATTGATGATATTGATGATATAGATGAGATTGATGATACCGGTAATAGATCATAGTAACTGAATACAGTGTTGTTACTACATTATACGACCCCATGCTCTACCCCACCTAAGTGGAAAGAAGCCCCGTGACAACTGGCGCCCGACTAAACGATCAAGACTCCGGAAGATTGGTACTTTTAAACAACTCGTATACGAAGCATCTAGGATACGGTATACCCCCCCCCCGTTCTATGGCCATAAACATTAATTCATGCATGTTCGCGACTCCAGTGTGATACTTCGTCGATAATTCATCGTTGAACTATTCATCGTGTTGAACTGTGGATTATGTGAACATTTATTTGTGTGATTTATATGTGCATTGTTTCTCATTTTATTCGTCTATTCTCTTGATATTTGATATTTGTATGTTTTTCCATGTATTCATGAATTGCAGCTTTTGTAATACCTGCCAGGTTTTTGCATTTTGAGGTTTAAACTCCATTGTTTACATTTTTTTTCACACATAAGTTATACTTTGACCATTACCCGTCCTATATACCCATTACACCTAACCCGTGCATGCGTTATCACAATTATTTCATTCATTAATTCTCATTAGTAGAATACATTGTATGATTGTAGTATTAGTTGTGTAGTATTTTTTTAACAGTATGTAGTATTGATTTAAATAGGCCATATGGATGACATGTCGACTGAGAATTCTACACTCGGACTGTATGATATTATTCTAAATGTTTGTATAACTGTATATCATTGAGTTTGCATATCATATTTTCAGGTTTGAACGGCAGTAAAAGGCTTGATCAACCTTTTTCACTGATTGTTCAAGAGACAAATAATACATAGGTTTATATGTCTCTGATTATACTGAATTTGAAAACAAATCATTTATTCAATGTTTTACTGGGTACAGCATTTAATAATATTTGTCAGTTCAGGGGTACATTTAGTTTGATAAGTTAATTAAGTTTACAGGTGTCGCGCCGTCATTGAAACGCGATAGTGTTTATAAAGGTTTACGAGAGTTAAAAAACCTCTGGTAGATTTTATAAACAAAACGGAATTTTGTCGTCTGTCGGAAGTAGTGTATAGGGTCAAAATTGATATCACAATTGTTACTTGTGTCACGTGGTGTCACCGATAAAAAGTAATACTATTGATAGTATTTGACCAATGACCTAGATAAGCGCAATAGGCTAACGTGTTGGCTACTGTTTTCTTTGTGTAAAGGTTAGCGGTTCGAAACTTAGGAACAATTTATTATGTTTTAAAATTACTTTGACTTTAAATAAGAGTTAATTAAACACACATGTAATCAAGACATTATAAATAATAAGAAAATAAAACATAATACATATTGATTATCATTCATTCGGTATTTAATTAATTGTTTTTATAACATTAAACTAATTTAAACATTTGTTTAAAGTAAAGAGAGATATAAGATAAGTGTAATTAATTAACTTCATTGTAATAATTAAGGGTTTGGTATTTTATAACCTCAAGTTTTATTAGACACATTGGTTAATTAATAATATATAGGGTACATGCAAAAGTTTGACATCAAATATAAACAATAGTTTGATTAATTACTGTATTGATTGATTAATAATTAATAAATATTTATCATATTTTATTGTAATTTAGATTGATTTGATTAATGAGTGATTGAATGAATGATTGCTTACATGTTTGATTGATAATTGATTAATTGATTTAATTGATTTAATTAACTAAGATTAATTAGATATTCATTTATTAATTGTCAACTAGTTGAGGTTGTAAATACTTGATCGCTGTATTGATCGGTTGATTTATTGATTGGTTGATTTATTTAAGTGATTTAATTAACGCAAGTTAATTAGATATGCTTTAGTTAATTGTTAACTAGTGGAGGTTGTGCATACTTGATCGTTATATCGAGTGGTGATTGGTTGATTGATTTATTTAATTACAAATAGATACTCATTAGTTAATTAATTGTTAACCAGTGGAGCTTGTGCATACATGATAGCTATATTGAGTGGTGATTAATTGATTGATTTAATTAGATATTAATTAATTAATTGTTTCACTTTTTGATTTTATTAACGCAAGTTAAGTAGATACGCTTAAGTTAATTGTTAACTAGTGGAGGTTGTGCATACTTGATCGTTATATTGAGTGGTGATTGATTGATTGTTTTAATTAGATACTCATTAATTAATTAATTGTTAACCAGTGGAGGTTGTGAATACATGATAGCTGTATTGAGTGGTGATTGATTGATTGATTGATTTAATTGGATACTCATTGATTAATTAATTGTTAACCAGTGGAGGTTGTGAATACATGATAGCTGTATTGAGTGGTGATTGATTGATTGACTGATTTGATTGGATACTCAAATGAAACCAAATGATCTTGGGTTTTGAACTTGTTGATATTGTGTATTGAAGTGAAAGTATATAGATATATAATATACTTGTGTCTTTGAAATATTTTTTTGAAAGTGAAACCAAATGATCTTGGGTTTTGAACTTGTTGATATTGTGTATTGAAGTGAAAGTATATAGATATATAATATACTTGTGTCTTTGAAATATTTTTTTGAAAGTGAAACCAAATGATCTCGAGTTTTGAACTTGTTGATATTGTGTATTGAAGTGAAAGTAGACATAGTATACTTGTGTCTTTGAAATATTTTTTTTTAAAGTGAAACCAAATGATCTTGGGTTTTGAACTTGTTGATATTGTGTATTGAAGTGAAAGTATATAGATATATAATATACTTGTGTCTTTGAAATATTTTTTTGAAAGTGAAACCAAATGATCTTGGGTTTTGAACTTGTTGATATTGTGTATTGAACTGAAAGTATATAGATATCTAATATACTTGTGTCTTTGAAATATTTTTTTTGAAAGTGAAACCAAATGATCTTGAGTTTTGAACTTGTTGATATTGTGTATTGAAATGAAAGTAGACATTATATTCTTGTGTCTTTGATATAATTGTTTTGAAAGTGAAAGTGAAATGAATTTAATTTTTCGAAAGTGAAACCAACGTTGTTTGTGTTTTGAAATTGATGAAATAGCTTTGAAGTGAAGTGAAGGTTGAAGATTTGAATTGAAAGTTCATTCATGTTATGAAGTGAGTATAGTGTTGTTGTGAACTGAATTTTGGTGAACTGAAAGCTTGGTTTGAACTGAATTCGAACGTATATATTTGCGATATAGTGCAAGTAAAGTAAGCATGGCTAAATATCTATCGGATAGAGAGTTGAGACAACTAAGGAGAGTTCGTCAACAAGATTCCATGCAATTGAGTGAGCGACACATTCCCGACAAAGAACAACTCATTGACAAATTTAAGAAGCAAAGAGATGCCGTGTTAAGAAACAGACATAGTGACAGCACAAGAAGAAAGGATTCGAACAATGATGAAGGCGATAATGGAAATATATTGGAAATAGAGGACCTCCACACTGCAACACCATCGAAACATAAGAAATTAAGACAGAAAAGTACAACAGAAATGGCTGAATCGTACAAAAACATAATGAGGGAAAGGGATACGCTGGAAAAGGAAATGGAATGGCTAAACAACAAACTTACACAAAACATACATCAATGTGAGAATTCTGAGGACAGAATTTCTGAAAAGGAGGAGGATGAGGAAGATGATGATGATGATGATGATGATGATGATGAGGATGATGAAGAAGAACTCAAACTCAAACAACAGATAGCCGATATGAAGATAAAGGAGGAAGTCTTACTTAATGAAATCAAGAAGAAGGAGAGAAGAAAAAGGATCGAAGTAGAGCAGAAGGAAACCAGACGACTAAATAAGATAAAAGAAGCATCAAAAAGGGAAAGAATGACCAAATTAAAACACGAAAGAGACGAAATACACCGAAGCATTGAACAAAGAGAAAATACACTTGTCAATTTAGATGAAGAATTTAATGACACATATAGGAAGCGAAAAGAAGATCGAAGCTATCAACGACCAATATCATCATTGAAACCGACAATACCAAAATTGACCGAGAACACCTTTGAAGAATGGCAACTAGAAGTGTATGCAGTGATCAACTCCAACATGTATGATGAGGAAATAATAAGACAAGCGGTACGAAATTCACTGACAGGAAATACAAGGAAAATTCTGTTTGCCATGGATTCAACAGCTTCTACCATGCAAATTGTTCACAAGTTAGAAAATATTTATGGAAACGTCAGATCTGGAGAATCCGTCATCGAAGAATTCTATCAATCCTCACAAAGCAAGAATGAGACAATTTCAGACTGGGGAATACGACTTGAGGGACTTATTCAGACAGCAGTCGACAAGGGACAGGTGATGCCGAACCAAAGGGAGCACATGCTGAAAACAAGATTTTGGAGACATCTATATAATACAGAATTGAGATCTGCTACACGAATTTTTTATGAAACGACCGACAACTTTGAGGAACTAAGACGATTGATTAGACACGAGGAAATGGATATGAGATACGACAATGAAAGAAGGAAAACAGCAACTGTAAGTGTAAAGAGCCAATATTGTGAACAGAATGACATGATCAAACAGTTGGTGGAAGACATGAAAGAGATAAAAGTAAAACTGGAACAGATCGGGAAAGAGCAGACAGTGACCAATGATAACCAATACCAACCTTATTATAGAGGAACAGATAGAGGTAGAAGCCGGTTTAGAGGAACCTACAGAGGCAGACGAGAAAACAACAGAGGAAACTACCAAGAGGAAAATGTGTCAGAAGAACCTTTAAACGACCAACAGCTCTGATCGAAGAGGCGGATCAGAGCACGCCGAAGACAGAAAGCCTCAATATGAACAGAAAACAGAATGTAATGAACAGGTTGATAGGACCAGCAAACGTCACAACAATAGAAATAGAGGGCATGACATCAAATGCTTTAATCGATAGTGGAGCCCAAGTCAGCACAATTAGTGAACTGTTTTATCTGCAAATGAATCCA
This sequence comes from Spisula subtruncata, assembly GCA_963678985.1. Taxonomy (NCBI): domain Eukaryota; kingdom Metazoa; phylum Mollusca; class Bivalvia; order Venerida; family Mactridae; genus Spisula; species Spisula subtruncata. The sequence continues at coordinate 5,055,108 of OY787660.1, read as the reverse complement.
AGACCAGAGTTACAATCAATGGAAGGATTTGGAATCGATGTTAAAGGAGCTAATGGAGGTAGTATACCATACATAGGCTACATCGAAGCAACTATTCGTATCATCAATAAAGAAATTCACACATTAATGCTTATTACACCAACAGAAAATAACCAAATCGAAGATGTACCCGTACTGATAGGAACTAACGTAATAAGAGAAATGAAAGATCAGAGCTTGGACAGCATACCACCAGAATGGAAATCAGCATTGTTTCAGATGTCGGCAGATGTAGGAAGAGTTACTAGCACGAATCAGATCACGTTGCGTCCGGGAGAAACAAGAACTGTTACTGGATTTCTGAGAAAACATAAAGACGTCGATTCAGCGATTACAGAACATGGAGGTGAAGCCAAGCACAGTGCAATTATTTGCCCGAGGATAGTGGAAGTTAAGTCTGTCGGAAGAAATGCAAGGATTCCAGTACGACTGTGTAACGTGACTGCACGTCCAATAAAGATTCATGCCAAACAGGAACTGTGCAAGTTAAGTGAAGTAACAGTAATTCGTGACCCTATGGTTGAACAGAAAGGAAAAGAAGCAAACCAATCACATAGTAAAGATACAGAAACGACCATACCTTCCAACAATCAACATAAAATCAACTTGGGTAATGTGGATCTAAAAGAGGATCAAAGAGAAAGATTTCTCAATATATTCGAAAAATGGAATAATGTGATCCCCACTTCATCAAAAGACTTAGGATTTACAGATAAAGTCAAACACAAAATTAACCTAACTAACGAAGAACCATTTAAGGAACCATATCGAAGAATACCACCTGGAATTTACCATGAAGTTAAAGAACATATACAAGAAATGCTGGCAGCAGGTGCTATCAAAGAGTCAAAGAGTCCTTTCAGTTCAAATGTAGTCATTGTTAGAAAGAAAGATGGAACGATCAGGCTATGTATTGATTTCCGGAAACTCAATTCAAGAACCAAGAAAGATGCCTATGCCATTCCAAGGATTGATGATACCTTACACACCTTGTCTGGGGCCAAATACTTCTCGAAGTTAGATTTGAAGTCTGGATATTGGCAAGTAGAGATGGAAGAATCAGACAAAGAGAAAACAGCGTTCCATGTTGGTGGTGTTGGATTCTTCGAGTGTGATAGAATGCCGTTTGGGTTATGCAATGCACCAGCTACGTTTCAACGACTGATGGAACGATGCATGGGTGATATCAACCTGCAGGACTGTTTAATCTACTTGGACGATATCATCATCTTTTCCAAGGATATTGATTCACACATAGACAGGTTAGATAGACTGTTTGAAAGACTATCGTCATACAACTTGAAAGTCAATTTGAAGAAATGTGAATTTTTCCAATCCAAGATGACTTACTTAGGACATGTGGTGTCAGCCGATGGAATTCAAGCCGACCCACAGAAGCTAGAAGCAGTATTGACTTGGCCAGTTCCCCGAAGTGTAAAAGACACCAGGAAATTCCTTGGATTCGTCGGGTACTACAGACGGTTCATCAAAGGTTTCTCCAACATTGCACGACCGTTAAATGACCTACTAATTGGACATCCCATTGGAAATACCAAGAGTAAACAGAAAGACACCAAGGTGAGGAAAGTTCCGTTTCAATGGGGTGAGAGTCAACAAGCAGCCTTCGACGAACTCAAGCAGAAACTGATAGAGCCACCGATACTTGGATATGCTGATTATGCATTGCCATTCACATTACATGTGGATGCGTCAACACGTGGACTTGGCGGTGTGCTTTACCAAAAGCAAGACGGTAAGCAGAGAGTGATAGCTTACGCCAGCCGCTCACTGAAGCCCTCTGAGAAGCATTATCCGGCTCACAAGCTCGAGTTTCTCGCCCTTAAGTGGGCAGTAACCGAAAAGTTTCACGACTACCTGTATGGCACGAAGTTTGAAGTGGTTACTGATAACAACCCTCTCACTTATGTGACGACGACAGCCAAGTTGGACGCCACAGGCCAAAGATGGATATCGGCACTTGCGAACTACGACTTTACTCCAACATATCGAGCTGGTAAACTCAACGCAGATGCAGATGGCATGTCGAGAATTCCAACGACACCAGAGGAAACAGTGGAGACTGTTGTATCGGCGCTATCCATAGCTGCAGAAGCGTCAGCTGAAGAACTTCCCCTTGCATACAGTATAGCAACACCAAGATCCATTGCAGTGGTAGACAACCCACCAGAAGTCCCTCCTGAATTGATAAGAGCACATGCTTTGAGCTCCAAGGATTGGAAGTGTGCACAGCTTGCAGACCCTGTTATATCCCAGTTATTTGAACACATACGAGAAGGCACGAGACCCTCTGCTAAGCAGAACTCGGATACATTTTCTCCTGTGCTCAAATATCTGCGAGATTGGGACAAGTTGGAGTTTCATGATGGCGTCCTGTATCGACATGGAACCAATCCTGATCAAAGACAGCTTCTCCTTCCAGACAACCTCAGAGGCGATATGTTCCAAGCCCTCCACGACGACCTTGGTCACCAAGGTCGGGATCGAACATTGTCGCTCTTCAAACAGAGATTCTACTGGCCTGGGATGGACTCGTTCATACGGGATAAGGTAGCCACATGTCCAAGGTGTATTAGACGCAAGACGCTACAGCCGAAGAGTGCCATGGTTGGTATAACATCCAAATCGCCAATGGATTTGGTTTGTATAGATTTTCTGAGTCTAGAAAGGTCAAAAGGAGGTCAGGAACATATATTAGTGATCACAGACCACTTCACCAGATATGCTCAGGCATTTCCGACTACAAACCAGACAGCAAGGACAACCGCCAAAGTTTTATTCGAAAAGTTCTTTGTTCATTATGGTTTTCCGGCCAGAATCCATAGCGATCAGGGAGCTAACTTTGAATCCTCACTCATCAAGGAGTTATGTCAGCTTGCTGGAATTGTCAAATCAAGAACAACGCCCTATCATCCAATGGGAAATGGTATGGTCGAGAGGTTCAATCAGACTCCGTGAAGATGCTTGGGACATTGGAAATGGAGCAGAAGGTGGATTGGAAATCTCACGTAGGTCCCCTTGTCCATGCGTACAATGTCACCACTCATCCCAGCACTGGATTCTCGCCATACTATTTAATGTTTGGACGAAACCCCAAGTTGGCAGTGGACAGTTTGATGGGTTTGAACAGCAACGATACAGAAGCCAGGTCACAGAATGAATACGCCAGAAAACTTTGTCAACGTCTGTCATCAGCATATGAGAAGGCCAAAGCTACTGCTGCGAAATCATCCCACCACAACAAACAGCAATATGATCGAGGAGTCCATGCAGCGTCAGTACAACCAGGTGATCTTGTGCTTGTCCGTATTGTCACGTTGCGTGGCAAGCACAAATTAGCTGATAGATGGGAAGAAGAGCCCTATGTAGTCATCGCCCAGAGGTACAAGGACCAACCCGTATTTGACGTCAGGAAGAATTGCACTGGTGCACGACGGATACGACGTCTACATCGTAACCTATTGCTCCCACTTGGTATGACGTCAACGCAGCTAAGAGACAGGTACGTCATACCACAGAGAAGAGTGCAGCCTACATCCACCAACACCAACAGCGAAGACGAAGTATCATCATCAGATGAGCCAACCAGCCCACGACCACAGAGGCTTAGAAGGAAACCACAGTGGCAAAGATCTGATGAATGGGTAGTATAAGGTAGTATACATGTGCTAGTTATTTAGCATCGCACCGATCAGTTGTACCATGAACCAGATATATACAGCATTCGTTATTTATGTTCAGTTATCAGCACGTTTAATTGAGCATAATTAACTTGTTTTAATGTACATATTTGTAATGAAAACATTGTTGTATTTTTAAGTTGAGTGTACCATTGGATGTACTAGTACTTAGTTGAATAAATCAATGATTTACTAGTACTTTACTATTATATGTTCAACGAGTGAAACTCGAGTGAAACATATCACTTGATTAGTCTATATATATGTTTAGTATATGATTTGCATGCCATGTATAATCTGCTTATTGTAATAACACTTTGCATCGTTGAACAGTGATTATATATTTACTGCTTTGAAATAAATAGTAAAAGTACTTGTAACCCTTTGCGTTGGATTTAGCCACATATATTTGCATATCTTCATTTTGAAGAGTATATCTTTAACATATTTATATTTATCATAGTGTTTAGATCATATTGTGAAGGCACATTTGACTTGATAATATCATTATAGGATATTATGCAGATTAAGGGTACAGTACTGGTTATTGCATTCAACTTCCGTTATGGTAAGTTGCAGTTGCAGACGATGCAATTATGAAGTTATTATCCAGGAATTAATCAGATTATGTCTGTATATTCTTTATATGTATATGTTATTTTCTTGCATAATTATGTATATTTTATCTATTATGATTATGCGTATAGAGTTTTATAAGTGTGTTTATAGTTGTATAAGTGTGTTAAATGTTATATATAGTTTCATTATGGTTGAAGTGTCGGGACGCCACTTTCCTAAGTGGGGGGTATGTGTCGTAGGGTAACATCCATATTTTAGTGAGTCTATGTAGTTTTGATAGTTTAGTAGTAAATAGTAGTAACATTTAGTAACATCTCACCTAATATTTAGTAACATCTAACCCTAATTAACATTCATATTCAACTTTAACCTTTCCGTATATATAATACGTCACTGACCCTTCCCGGCCGCAGTAATCGCACGCCATTGAAATAATAAGGAACTTTGTTGTAATACCAATTTTTGTAGGTTTTATTTAAAACCTGCAGATTGCTGAGATTCATGAGATTGATGCTATTGATGATATTGATGATATAGATGAGATTGATGATACCGGTAATAGATCATAGTAACTGAATACAGTGTTGTTACTACATTATACGACCCCATGCTCTACCCCACCTAAGTGGAAAGAAGCCCCGTGACAAATACAATAAACAATTTTGATGAGAACTATCCCTATCAACTCTTACTGACTGAAACTCAAACTCGTTCTGTCTTAGAAGCTCTAATCTAGTTCAAGAGTTCTAAACCAAAACCACATACTTGTAGGTTGGACGAAACTGGTTTATACTCCAGTAAATACGAGCTGTTTATGATAGTTCAAATCAAAATGCGTCATACTACATACACTTTTTAATAGTACAATAGCAAAATGTAATGAAAGGTCGGGGCTTACGTTGTTTAACGATGAACGGCTACTGCAATATAATATCCACAATTTTTGTAGTCATCGTCCTGTTCAGGGTGTTGTAGGCTTAGTATTACATGATTGAAATTAAGTGTGCAATTACGCGACGATTCTGCTGTAAACATAATTAAAAATACAATAAGTGGCATACGTATATATAAACAGTGTTAAGTATCGGATATTTTCACGCTAACACGACAATTTGGAGATGTCTCAATTCAAACTTGTATAATAATGTGTCGTGTAACGTAAAACTGTTTTTTTGTTCACAGTAGCAGTTGTTCTTTTGAAAGTACATTCTGTCCACCAGTATAGCGGAGAACATATTACAATCTGCAAATTATGACGTAAAATAAGATTCAACTTATTGCATCGTCCATTTAATAATATTAGACCTTCGTATCCTTGATATACAGAATAGTTATTAGAGTAACTGTTCCATAGAAGCTTAGAAACAGGACACGATAGGTAAAAAACGAACATACAGTAAAGTAGTTGAAGCAGTTGAAAATATTTATATAGCGCTTTATGTTAAGTCTCTAAAGCGCTTAACACGCGAAAGTCAGCTAGTTGACAGTTCATTAAAAGTCTAAAACAATTTGATTCACTTGATTCACTGGTATGCACTTTTAAACAGATGTGTTTTAAAGTCTTTTTGAAGACTGTCAGAGAGTCAATACGCCTGATTTCCACAGGAAGACCGTTCCATAAGGTGGCAGCACATTTGTCGAACCGCTTTTCACCGTAATTCTTGGTTCTTACTTTAGGAATGCTTAATAGCATAGCAGTGTCTGATCTTAAAGACCTGGTTGGCTGGTATTCTCTAGTCAACTCATTCATGTAGACAGGCAGGAGCAGGGTCATATCGGATTTTAAAAGCGTATAGAATTATCTTGTACTGTACTCTATATGGAACAGGAAGCCAGTGTAGTGTATGGAGTGTTGGAGTTATGTGTTCACGCTTTTTTGTTTGTGTGATCAAACGAGCTGCAGTATTCTGGATGCGTTGCAGTTTACTTATCACCTTGCTGTTGGCACCAGATAACAAAACATTTGCATAGTCCAGTCGAGAAGTCACAAGAGAGTTCGCAAGTGTTTTACAGGCATTTACGGTTATGAATGGTCTAATCCGTCCGATGTTACACAGATGAAAAAAAAACAAGATTAGGATATTGCATTAGCTTGTTTGTCCATGGTTACAGTTTTATCCAAGAAGGCACCTTAATTTTTCACAAATGCTGATTCATGCACAATTGTTCCATCGAATTGTAGTTTGCATTCAGAAAGATCCTTGACATGATGTTTCGGTGCAAAGATGATGAGTTCTGTTTTATCCTGGTTTATCTTTAGCATGTTCAAACGCATCCATGAACTGATGTCTGACAGACAGGCTTCAAGTTGAGGTACTACACTGGACCAACTGTCTTTCGACTTGATGACTAGGTAGCATTGAGTGTCGTCAGCATACCCATGGTGTTATGGTTATCACCTATTGGTTTTGAAAACATACAGTACTTTCTTGGTCCCAGGACCGAACCCTGTGGGACACCAAAATGTAGAGAGGTTTCATCAGAGACAGCACACCGAACTGCAACGCGTTGAGATCTATTACTCACATAAGAGTGAAACCACAGCAGGGCAGAGCCAGAAATTCCGTATGAATGTTCCAAGCGTTTCAGAAGGATAGGATGATCGATGACATCAAAGGCAGCCGACAAGTCCAGCATTATCAGAACCACACATGAGTTGTTGTCAAGTGCAGCTGCTATATCATGATGTACTCGTAGTAGTGCCGTCTCTGTGGAATGTCGTTCACGGTAGGCAGATTGTAGATCTCATGAAATCTGTTAGCATCCAGGTGACACTCTAGCTGTTTAGCTACAACCTTTTCAAGTACTTTAGACAGAAAAAGGAGGTTGGATACTTGCGTATAGTTTTTAAACACATCCTGATCTAGACCAGGTTTTTTTTAAGTGGTCGTACAATTGCCTGCTTAAATTGGGTGGGAACGTCCGATTTCAACAAAAATAGGTTGATTATAGCAGTGATGATTGGAAGGAGACCATCAAGACACGGCTTCAACAGGAACGTTGGAATTGGGTCCAATTCGCAAGACTTTGTAGCTGCACGTGTGATGGTCTTTTTCACCTCGTCCGGTGTAACGGAAACCAGGGTTACCATGGGCTCTCCACTAAACTTAACATCTGCCCGAAGAACATCATTGTCCACCTGACCCTCACTCAGCTGGTTGCGTATGTTGACAATCTTTCCAATAAAAAAGTCACAAAATTTATCTGCCAAAGATTTGTCGTTATCGGTAGGTGGTAATATCGTTTCTGGCTTACAGCCCATGAGAATGTTGGTGAGTTTAAAGAGCTGACGTCGATCATTGCTATTTTCTTCAAGGTTAGATGAATAGTAATCCTTTTTGAATTGTAACATTAGTCTATTATAGTCAGTACAAGCATCCTGGTATATCTCTTTATGAACAGTCAAACTAGTTTTTCGCATCTTTCCCTCAGCCTTACGACGGTTCCTTTTAGCAGTACGGAGTTTAGCATCATACCATGGTGTATTTGGCCTGATGGTTATCTCTTTGTAGTTGTGCATGTTTATCCAACAGCTCCCGTAGGCCTGTGTTATACCTCTCTACAAGTTCCTCGGGAGTACCTTCAATGGACTGAAGGGTTTGAGAGTCACTAATATCGTTAAAAAGGTCGTCTGTCGATATCTTACGAAATGCGCGGAATGATATAGTTTTACGTTCTTTCTTTTGGTTTTGAATATGGAGATGGGTATTTACAAATGAAACTACAAATATGCAAGACGAACTAAAAACAAAAATTACAATGCTAAACTATACGGACAAAATTAATCTGTTTGATATGATTTATCAGGATCATCAGTTGAAAGAAAATACAGTGAGTTGACAAGAAAGTTGCTGGCTGTTAAATTGTGTATAGTCTGTAAATTTAGTAATATTATGATTTCTGAAATTTCATTTTTAGTTGAAGATAATATAAATTAAGTTTTTGAAGGACACTATTTATAGTAGGTTGTCTTATATCACTTGAAATAACATGCTTTGTACATGGTCATGAAGGAACTAACACAATTTGCAGAAATAAAACAAGTATAACTGTGTTGTCAATTATATACAACATGTACATATGTCAGTCTAAGATAATTAAAGTGGGACTAAGCAAATACATTCATAATTATTACAAGATTGTTACATATTAATTTATCCTAAGATAGATTCAGATAAAATGCCAGATAACACCAAAGCTATTGTTAACTGCTTAGTATAATTGTTATCTAAAGTGTCCAATAATTAGCTTATATGACTGGTATTTAAAAGCATTTATATTTAGGATTAATTATTAAAGCTTAGCAACGGACAGACAAATATACTAATCAAATAGGATGTTGCTGGTTCTGTAATATTTAAAACCATTGAGAAGTTTATAAGGTGAATTGAATCATGGTGATTGAAATGGTGATTGAAATTTGGTTACCATTCTATGCTTGTTCAAGTCTATGGCTTCATTATTACATGAAGTATTTATATTAAAGTATTTAAGTGATACCCTGTAAAATGGGTGTCTTTTAAGTCCTGCTTAATATACCACAACATGATCAGACTAATAATCTACTATAAAATACATTCACATGGCATAGTAGTCAAATAAATTGAATAATATACAAACTGAACTAAAAAGGAGAAGAGAAAAGTGAGACTAAGCCACTCTTGCACACACATATGTTCAAATACACCAACAATGTACTTGCGCTGATACAGACACAATCATAACATTAGACGGCTACACCGATGCATAGTAGTCCAGTACCTTCCTTAAGACATATGTTAGGACAGGATGGACGCATTCTTACCGCATAGAAAAATTTTAGTACAATACTTCAGGAGCTTAGTTTCTACGAAAAGTCGAAACAGAAACGAAGCATCTGAGTAGACATTGTAAATTATCAACGTGAGGGAAGATAAAGCGCCTTCTTTAATGAAATCACATGAAGTTAGTGTATTCGACCGATGTTCATTGGTATATATGTATACTTGGTATGTGAACCTCAATAGTACAGAGCTTTAATGAATTTTGGGCAGCAAATTAAAAAAAATTGGGTACATTTTGACATCATCTAAAGTTTTGCACAGTTGTGAGTCGATCGTACCAAGAGTGTATTGGATGAAATGGGGTCTGTCTAATTAACATGTCGCATACGCTATCATTGAATTCATTTGATAATTTTGTTAGAAACATTCACAAGGCATAGTAGATTATATACAAACTGCAATACAGAGAAAAAGTCAGTCTAAGCAAATGCATTTGTAATAAGTGCAAAGCAGATTATGCACACACACATAGTCACAATCATACAGCTTAAGATAGTAGAAGTAGAAGAAAGATGTTTAGTAGATATAAAGTAAAGATATTATCTATATGATACTTAGAGTATTCAAATTAACATTACTGTTATATGTCATTTAAAATGTTATGTGTACACATTTTGACTATGTTGTCTATTTCAAAACAATATACATGTACAGCATTTCAATATCAACATGGGATCATAAAATATACATATAAACAAATACATGAAAAACAAATAACAAACATACATTGATTTCCATTATAAATGTATATACATATGTAAATGACAATTTTATTACTGACACATAGAACAGGTACAGTGCTCATTACTCCAAATTTTTATAAGCTGTTTAAATTCAGTAAACTTAGATGCGCATCTGATATGATTAGGGAAGTTGTTCCAAACTTTAGCTGCTTCAAAGCGGAAGCACTTATTCCATATGATGTAGTACGTATTTTAGGTAAGTCCAGAGTATTGCTATGTCTAAATTGGTAATTTGAGGAGCGAATACTTACAAGTTCCTGCACATAATCAGGAGAGATGTTGTTAAGGCATTTGAAAACTTCTTTAACGAGTTGTTTTATTCGAGAAATGTGAAGTGTTGGCAAGTTGATTCGCTTTAACAAATCTTCATATGAAAAAGAGTAGTCATTGTAAACAACTTTCAGAGCCCTAAATTGTAATCTTTCAAGTTGTTCAGTATTTTTCTTACTACAAAAATACCAAACAATTGGACAATAGTTGAAATTCGATCTGATAAAACATTTGTAAATAGTGATCCTTGTTTCTATATTAACGAGCGGACATAATCGAGTCAACACGTTTATTTGTCTAGCTGACTTTCTACATATATTAGATACATGGATGTCAACATTTAACATGAGTTTCACAGATGATCTCAATGTCTGAGATTTGAAAGCTTTTTACCTTATTCCTTGTTTCTTTTCCAATACGAATTGCTTGAAATTTATCTGGGTTTGCTTGCATAAGATTATCTGCGAACCATTTAATCATTACACTGCTTTCATCCTGTATTGTGCTTTTTAATGTTGTAAGATTTTTGTGGTGAAACGATAACGTAATTTCATCAGCATAGTTATAGTTTGACGCCTTTTCTATGAAATAAAAAATATCATTCAGGAAAATATTAAATATAAGGGGACCTAGAATTGAACCCTGTGGGACTCCTTTAGTAATGTTACTCCATTCACTGTATGTATTGCCTAGTTTGACTTGCTGCTTTCTGTTTGACAAATAATCTAGCATTAGATTTGCCAATGCCTCAGAAAGGCCGTATGTTTTAAGTTTAAGAAAGATTGAATTGTGTGGGAGACAGTCGAATGCCTAAGATCAATATAGCAGCAACATACTCTTGTCTGTCTAAGGCACTCTTCCAGTCTTCAATAAGACGCAACAAAGTGGTCGGGCAACCATAACTTCTTCTGAAGGTGGATAGAAACTTGTGAAAAATATTTTCAAAATGTGAATTAAGCTGTATGTTGATAGATTGCTCAAACAATTTTGATATTGTTGGCAAGATACTGACAGGTCTGTAATTTTTCTTTTGAAATGGATCATCTTTCTTAAACAGGGGTTTGACTTGAGCCAGTTTTAATGCCTGTGGAAATTTGGAAGTTTCGAAAGATTTATTTATTAGTGAAGTAAGAGGCAATGCCAGTGCATCCGCACCTGCCTTTATAACCTTCGGTCGTAGATTATCTATATCTATGGCTTTTTTTGGTATTAACATTTTGTAATAATTTGCGAGTTGGTGTGTGCTCATAGGTGTGAAATTAAAGCTACATACAGACGGATGAAATTGTGATATGCGTGTTAGACTAGAGTGGGTTTCGTCTATTACATCATCATTGTTGATACCAATATCCCTAGCTATATTGACATAAAAGTCATTTAAAATATTACTAACTTCTTTTTGGTCTGACACTAACATATCATTTTCATTAAGAATAATATCACTATCAGATTTTGATGTGCTTTTAGATGATAAGAACGGTTTTATTGTTGGCCAAAAAGTATTTGCCTTTGTGCCTTCATTGCACCGTTCAGCGAAATAAGTTTGCAATGACTCTCTTTTTAATTTTGTGACAATATTTCTTTGTTTACGATATTTTTCCCAATCACTACTATTGCGGAAGGAGAAAAAAATTATTTCTTAGTTCCTGTTTCTTATAAATAGCTTTTCGTAGTTTTCCATTCATAAATGGTACTTTTTGTGACCGTATTTTACGTTCTTTTGATGATATCGTTGCTGAATTTCACTAGAGGAACGTCGTATGTTTCAGAAAGTGAACACCTTTATACACATTATGTTCTGTCTGATACAATCGACTGGTTAACATAGGGAAAAGAGCACCCGCTGTTACCGATGCGATCGAAATTCAATTATGCTTATGTTGATAAGTTGTATATTACTTGCAGAAGACCAAATGTAACCAGTAGAGAATGTTACAATGTCACTCGTTCTGTATCAGGTACATTCATCATATATTTACGTACGATGGTGGAATTGTAAGTATATTCCATAAGAATGTAGGCAATGTTTTTATTGTTAATCAAATGATTGTAGTTGTTGATGTTTTGTTGACAGAACTTTCAGTATCGCACGTAACCTGTAGAGCATTTATTTATGTTTGATGCATTTCAGGACGCGTAGGAATAAACGTTACATGATTTCAAAACATTAGTCTAAGAGTAAGGCAGACAGGCCAGTGTAGGGCAAACAGGCCAGTGCAGGACAGGCAGGCAGGCAGACCAGTGCAGACAGGGCAGGGCAGATAGGCCAGTGCAGGCATGGCAGGCATTTCAGTGTAAGGCAGACAGGCCAGTGTAGGGCAGACAGGCCAGTGCATGCAGGGCAGACAAGCCAGTGCAGGCAGGGCAATGCAGGGCAGACAGGCCAGTGCAGGCAGGGCAATGCAGGTAGGGCAGGGCAGATAGGGCAGATAGGCCAGTGCAGGCAGGGCAGTACAGGCAGGGCAGACAAGCCAGTGTAGGCCAAACATGCCATTGCAGGGCAGTGCAGACAGGGCAGGGCAGATAGGCCAGTGCAGGCAGTACAGGCAGGGCAGACATGCCAGTGTAAGGCAGACAGGCCAGTGTAGGGCAGACAGCCCAGTGCATGCAGGGCAGACAGGCCAGTGCAGGGTAGGGCAGGCCAGTGCAGAAAGGCCAGTGCGGGGCAGACAGGCCAGTGTATGCAGGGCAGACAGGCAAGTTCAGGCAGGGCAGTGCAGACAGGGCAGGTCTGTGCAGGCAGATAACATAGACAGTGTAAAACATGAGGGGATTAGACACTTGTAGGTCTGCATAGAATTATAAATTTTATAAGTATATATTGGCTAAGCACTAAAGAGAATTCTGTATTTCTGCTGAATGTACTAATGATAGTACCACCGTTGCAATGGAGAACCAGGATACTCTGAAGATTTAGATAATGAAAGTACACATAAACACACACACTGTCACATGTACTAGTCAAACAGTATATGGTTTATTACAAAATTGAATACACAAAACAGGGAAACAAACAAATCAGCACATCTGTTCACAAAATGACAAGCAGTTAAAGACTGCCTTTGACAAAGGATTTCGCACGCTGAAATGCCCCATCCAGGAGCTTATCGCCATGCCTTTCCAAAATCCTGGCTAAAACACTAAAGACATTTGGTCATAGTGAAAAGAACATATAACATTTTACTTAAATGTAATGTATTTACATCCGACATTAATTTTAAACGTTGCTACTTTTTGCTGATGCATGTTCATTCAATCTGTACTATAATATGTTAGAATGCCTTATTCGGTTTGTCTTATTTTTATGTTACATAGTTCAAAATGTACTTTAATGAAGTGTACGTTAGAAGTTGTAACCATCCATTAAAATACTGCAAACGTTACGTTACGTTTATTCCTTCTGACACAATGTAGACAAACGTGTTAAAGTCAGGTGAAAGCTGTTTATATACAGGTTTGTTGCGCTACATGTAGCATAAAGCAGGTCTGGTTGAATTACCTATGGACGTGTTTTCACCAAAACTCCAATGCCAATATTCGCGCTTGAGTAAAAGACAAAAAGCAGTTTGCTGTTTTGTTTTACATCTACACTTACGCACACTCCTAACGCAACACCTGTGTTTTTCATGATTTCTCAAATATTCATGAAGGGATTGGATTCAAATTTGGAGTTCAAATTAACCAACCCTTTACAAATGCCTCATATAATTTTTATTCTAGTTGACAAACAGTAAGGTTAAAATAAGTTCAAATATTTAGTATCACTGTAAAATGAAAAGTCACAAAACGGCACAATGCGGCCGACTGGCACACCATGTTGTCCATATGTAGTTATCACAGTCGACGTTGCTGTTTTTAAAGGGTCGTGAAGATGGCCAGCAACAATTTGTACATACATGTACTGCCATTGTGTTGTCATCCTACCGTGAGACTTACTTGGCTGGTCATTTAGTCGGTGGGAGTTGCAACTTCTGAAGAAGTCTTGAAATTGTAAACTCATCGCGGCCGAAAAATCTGACTACATGAAACTTGAAAATATTGATCATATTTTAGTTTTATTATCATAATATTCGAAATATTGACAAACGATGATATTTCAACGTTATTTTAACCTTTTATTAAAATGTGTAGTAAAGTACAGCGCATACCTGTCTAATGGATTGGCCACTCGGTAACTTTCCTACTGCGCGACTACGCTCTCCAATAGTCATCCGGGCCATTTTTTAATACAAATCTGTTTTTTTTCAGTCGGACTGTCGCCAGAGAGGAACTCAATGACTAAAATATCGATTTTTACCACTGATTTTACTTATTGACACGACTTTGAAATAAGGTGGATATAGTAAAATGTATTTGACCAATGGTATAGCGACAGCTAAGCTAACAAATGAGACATGAATGTTTGTCTTCAATGCGTTGTGGGATAGGATATGGTAATGTAATTTTGTGTATGACTGTACGAACTGGACGAAATTCAATAAGGACAAAGGCAGATTTAAAAGATTCTCGTATTGACGGACGATGTCTAAAAGCTGTCATGTTACCATACGTGAATTACAAGACTTAACATTACAATACATATTGTAGACAACATGACAAGTTTACCATAAATTCTGCGCTGTAAGAGTTTCTAACGGAAATATGCTCTACAGATGTGTTATAAAAGGTTGTGGTAAAGTACATAAATACCCAATGCCATGCCGACCTTTGATCTTAGAACGTAAATAATTGTATATAGCGTGACCTATGATTTTGACATATCCGTCCTTATTTGAGTCATGCTTGGATCGGCTGTAATCATTGTTGATGATCAAGGAAAAGCTACTTAAGAGACAGTTGTTAATCCAAATGTAGTGCATTTTAGGCCGATTGTTATAGAAGCTAAATAACTCAAACATGTGTCGAAGACGTTGTGTTACCAATTGCCACATTTAAAAAAAAAAGAGAAACCAGTATTTTTACTTTGAAATCATGAAACTATACAGTTCAATTTCCAATATTGGTTGGGCATACATTACACTGTTAAGATCAGTCTTGAGGCATCCATTTTTTGGATGTGGATGATTTTACTATGTATGACTCTTGTGTGTGTCGTTAGGCGCTGCCGTCGTCGCTGTGTGGCTTTGGTTCGTGCCCTACTATTTAAAATAATCCTGTACTTCTGTATATCGGGTAGTATTCGCAGGTGTTCAATTTTCGCTATATTCGCGGTCAACATCGAATGCGCGAAATCTAAACCCCGCGAATTAATTTCCTAATTATACACAACTTTTACAAAAGGGGGGGGCACTTCATCATTAAAGTCAATGAGCTATAAGAAATAACACAACGTTGACCCAATTGCTTTGCAAGATATACAAATCAACGTATTGTGTCGGTCCAGTAATATAATAAAAAGACTGCGACTTGTATGAAATAGTATTCAAAATTAGATATTTGAAAAAAATACTAGTTTAAGTCTATATGCATGCAGATTAATATCGTGTATTTTGTTATGAGGTCTGAATTGCATAAGCCGGTGCATCATACGTGTTCAATGGTAATAAAAGGTTATTTGCACAAGGTGTAAATGTTTGCCGAATTAATTATTTTTCACAGAAGAACCTTCATATTTCATTTATTCAAACAAGGTTTTATTTTCGCGGTCAATGCCGTTTGCGCGAAATCAAGCCCCTGTGAATTGAAAAGGATCCAATTAACGCGAAAATTGGACATCGTGAAATATACCCGCTATACAGTATGTGGAAAACATTACAATAAGAAAATCAGACAGGGAGCCATATGACAACTTGGGCATATTGATTGCAGTCTATAAAATACTTCGGGAGATGGAACAAGAACCAAGCAAGTGGTGGGTCTTTATCCAGATATTATGTGGCAGAACTTGACGTACGAATCATACATGCCAGTACGCACATCATTTCATCAACAAAACTATAAGGCAATCACTCATTTATCATATTTGCTATATTTTCTTTGATTCTTACTAATTGAGACATATTTGACCCTGATATTGATAGACACATCGCTTCAGTAATAACGATCTATAGACAATTCATTAAGTGGCTCTTAGTTCTTACCGTCTGTTACAAAGATAAATGTTTTATGAAGCGGCAATAAGATTCAATGCATGAACATAAACAATGTAAGTATTATTAATACTTACACTGTTTATGTTCATGCATTGAATCTTATTGCCGCTTCATAAAACATTTATTTTTGTAACAGACCGTAATAACCATAGGTCCATGAAAAGTGTCATAGGCCACCTATATACATAGTATAATATATTATGTATATAAGGATGCCATAGGACACTTTTCACGGACCTGTGGTAATAACTAAGAGCCACTTACTGAATTGTCTATAGATCGTTATTACCTATCAATATCAGGGTCAAATATGTCTCAAGTAGTAAGAATCAAAGAGAATATAGCAAATATGATAAATGAGTGATTGCCTTATAGTTTTGTTGATGAAATGATATATCATTTTCACATTTTTCTCAAGCCCCACTAGATTGGATGTTACATCTCTACAGTGATATTTCACCGTATTCTGGTTATTTCGAACCCTGAAAGTGTGGGATTTTGTAATAAAACTCATAACATATACATTCAGGTCGATTGTGCTGATTTCTTTGTTCGATTGATATATAACATATTATATTTATTGAAACAAACATAAGTACATTGTACCATTTGGGAAATAAATTACGCGATATTGAAAATAGCTCCAACTTGTGACGCGACGTCAAAACTGTCGCATACGGTTGTTATTGTACCCCAATGAATACTTGCGAACATTGAATGATTTATCAAATTTAATAAAACTCTGTTAACATTAAAATGGATTGCTGTTTGACCTACATTGTAGATAATCTAAACTTCAATGCGGTTATTTTATAAAAAATCATAATTGTCTATTTACACGTTCTATAAGAAATGGAACAATGACAATTATGTTCAACATGGTGAATGCAAACATGTTTGTGGTGTGGTAACTACTAGGCTCATGTGAACCAGCAGTTGGGATGATAAACGCATGTTCTAAAATAATATTTCACAATTTGCGGTCTGTAAAAGTAGACAATCTTTTAACTCCGTGGTGTTGGTATTAATTCATCATTCTGTGTTTAACAGTCAATCAGAAAACTATTGTTGCATTTCCAGATCATTATGTTATAACTGAATTTACGGTCAATTGCACATAACCCAGTCTATGTAATATCGTGTATGTCACTTTCGAAGCAACGCCACTATATGTTTTGTTTATTAACGGGTCGAATTTGTGGTTAGTAAAGTTCGAGATTTACCAATACTCGTGCAATAACTAAATATTAAGGTTCAAAACTATAAACTACTTCATTCCCTATCATAACTCTTATTTTTAACACATTGCATGTCATAGTTGTTTAAAGCATATTTCTTGACTTGAAATCGATCTATCATGATATTGTTTACGTTAACAGCACAATTCACACAATAACAAGATAATCGTATTGTTCCAGTAACCGATATTGGTTCCTTTGGTCTGATGATTTATAAAACACAAAAGTATGATGCACCCAGTGTTTCATCTGATTAAAAGCACATGCAAACCAGTCGTGTGAGAAAGTTAACATATTGCATCGACTGAATATCTTAATTGAGGATTTCAGCAAAACCTGTTGATTCCTATTGTATCATGTACTCCTTTTAAACACGAATTTAGGTACGGAAATGTTCATACCGTTTGTGTTGTAGGTTATATCCGGACCTATTGTCATATGTTTATTTTTGTGATGTCTCAATTCAAACGGGTTTAATAATGTGCCATGTAACGTAAAACTGTCATTTCTATCACAGTAACAGTTGTTCTTTTGAAAGTGCATTCTGTCCAACAGTATAGCGTAGAACATATAACAGCTTCAAAATTGTGACGTAGAATAACATTCAACTTATTGCATCGTGCATTTAATAATAGTAGGCATTTATATCGTTGAATACAGAATAGTTATTCGAATAACCGTTCCATAAAAGCATAGAAACAGGACACGACAAATAAAAACGAACATACAGTAGTGTACAATTTAAGTTATATATTATATTAATCACGTAGGTAACACTAGTGGTAATTACTATGAAAACATCTTATTAAAAAGATACGAGGAAACGCGTGTTTACAACAGACTGCCCATTATCATGTTATAGGTTGATATATTGTTCGTAGTAAAATGGATACTGTTGATCATATTAGTGTTAACATCGCTTATAAGTTATAAAACATAATATGAATAATAAATTATTATCATGCTTCATAAATTATACTGAAACTTTGGACATCTTGAACATCTTATTAGACAGAATACTAGGTATAAAGGTATCATAAGAACTTGGTGGCATATTATATGATATACCAGGTAAGATCAAAGTACGAATTTGTAAGTGACAATATGTAAATCTGAACATTGAATATTGATTTATCTGATGACGATATCGTTACTTGATTTCACTAGAGAAAGGTTGCATTTGCTAGATAGTGAACACGTTTATACACGTTATGTTCTGTCTGATACACTCGACTGGTTAACTTAGTGAAAAGAGCACCTGCTGTTACCTTTTCGATCTGAATTCAAATATGCTCATGTGGATAAGTTGTATGTTACTTGCAGAAAACCTAATGTAACCGGTAGAAAATGTTAAAATGCCACTCTTCTGTATCCGGTACACCCATCATATATTTACGCACGATGTAAGCATCTTTTATAAGAATGTAGGGAGTGTTTTTATTGTTAATAAAAGGATCATAGTTGTTGATGTTTTGGTGATAGAACTTTCAGTATCCCGCGGAACCTGTAGATCATTTACTCATGTTTGATGCATTACATAACATGCAGGAATGGATACACGTTAAGTGATTCCAAAACATAAGTCTAAGACATTTGGCTTCAGATTACAGTGAAGAGAACATATAACATTTCATTTAAATGTAATGTATTTACATCCGACATTATTTTTTAACGTTGCTTCTTTTTGCTGGTGCATGTTCATACAATCTTGTACTATAAAATGTTAGAATCACTGATTTGGTCTATCTTATTGTTATGTTACATGGTTCAAAATGTACTTGAAAGAAGTGTACGTTGGAAGTTGCAGCCATCCATTAACATGCTTCAAACGTTTATTTCTTAGCTGTGTACATTTGGTTTGTGCCCTACTAGTTAAAATAATCATCCTGTTCTATGTGGAAAGCATTAAAATAAGAATATATGCCTGGGATCCATATGGCTTTTTGCGCTTATTGATTGCAGTCTATAAAATACTTCGGGAGATGGAACATAAATTAAGCAAGTGTATATCCAAAAATTATGTGGCAGAAATTGACGAACGAATCATACTTGTCAGTATGCACATCATTTCATCAACAAAACTATAAAGCAATCACTCATTTATCATCTTTGCTATATTCTCTTTGATTCCTTCTACTTGAGACATAATTGACCCTGATATTGATAGACACGCCGCTTCAGTAATAACGATTTATCGACAAATCATTAAGTGACTCTTAGTTATTACCGTCCGTTACAAAGATAAATGTTTTATTAAGCGGCAATAAGACTCAATGCACGCACATAAACAATGTAATTGCTATTAATGGGGTTATAATATATCACAGGTCAACATACTCACAAATATTACTGATTGATGACGTTCGGTATATATAAACATGTGTTTGCCTTGGTCTCAAACATGTTGTAGCGTGGACGTAAATATTTATACGCTCGAAGATAGGAAGAGAATGTTTTCGTGTTTTTCATCGACTTTAAACTATCATGGCGCTTTATGTCGACTAAACACTGCTTGATTATTTATTTACATATCTGCGTTGTTTTTCATAAATCGTGTGCTCAACATTTTTTGTCCAAATAGCAAACGCACTGGAGTCGATACAGCTAAAATATTAAATACAGCATGGAATACAATCATGGCATGTGTGTCCTTTCTTGTCGCATATTTGAATTGTAAGCCATACAGTTTTCCACTTAGGAAAACATGTGATTAAAGACGGTTATAGTGTTCCAGCACATGTAGCACTTGTTTTGGGAAATTTCAGTTTTGCATGAAATGTGATGTTGTCAAAAAAGCTTTACCTGTATCATGCATGTATTGACTGTAATACATTTCTTACCTCAGACAATCTATACAGTAACCGAATGAGACGTACTCAATATATAATCAAGAGGTTTATTTCATTATTCCAGTGTCAAGTGAACCGTACAATACTTTGGTACAATGAATAAACAAATACCTTTAATAATTCATTGTATGATTTCTGTCGTCTTCAGTCGATTAATACCCTAGTAAATCATGTGTAGTTGATTCAATACCAACATGATTGATACATGATTTTTATAACCTTCTACCAAAGTTTGAGAATAGAACAACTGATAAAATGAAATGTTATGACCTTGGAACTTAGAAAACTCAGAAAACTTACTCTTCTTTAACACGTTCTGTAGAAGTTAGTCGAAGATCAGGTACAATGCAATTAGTCCAGACGAGAGTAACCTTAACCTTGCTATATAGTATTAAGTTTTTTTTATTGTTGTTCTGAGTTGTCCAGATATTGAGGGTTTCAAAACCGTTTGATGACACTCTGTCATCATTGGGGAACTTTTTTTATTTTGGGTTAAAGATGGCCTCCGAAATGGCGATTTTAACGACTAAATACGGACACTAATTTCATATAAGATTTGTACTACGGTCAAAATATCAGCACATGCGTGTTTACATTGAAAGGGTTAAAATGTTATTGATAAAGGAACTATATACATTATCTGGGTTTCAATAAAATACACCTTTTCAACTGTTTATGTGTAATTTACGTGACCAAAATGATAAAATACAAGAACAATCGGTACTAATAACTGTCAAAGGTGATATCAAACATGAACCTTGCAATGAAGTACGTTTTAATGAGTTTTAAGTTATATTCATCCTAAAACAATCTGCAAGACATTATTGCATGTAGAACAGTATGTGTAATATACGTTACCATTAAATTATTTTTATGCAAAGTATGAACCATTATAATGTTTCCTGCTTGTTCTGGGTTATCAAACTGATACGATTGATGTTTTCTCTTGGGAAACATCTTGTTAAATTGGACATGTAATTTAACTTCTTAATCAAACTGTGATTTACGTGACCATATGTTACCAAATAGAAAAATGCATAATATAATGTAATATATGTTACTATCAAAGTAATTAAGCAATTTAAGTCTGGAATTTTATACTCTAACTCATTCTGTGTCATAAGTTTTCTTTCGCTAAATCTGTTTTAAACTATCACAAAGCATTATGGAAAGTTGATTTCTGATTGAAATACTAGTAGTGATTTACGTGACATAATGCAAAACTCCACAGTTCATTGTATGATGAAGATGTGTCCACCCAGTTTGTCAATATTTTTAAATTTACAATGACGTCATGTTAATGTCAATCTAGATGTATGTCTGAACTTATTATTACAGTAAGTAATATTTGTAATCAATTACCACATGTTTCTATTCCCCATACAGGTACATGTTTACATATAGACTTGACAAAAAATCACCACGGTTTGACGAGCTATTTAAATCAATACCTGTCAATATTGTTTAAAATTATAATTATGCTTTCAAGAAATAATCACCACTGTTTGACTAGAAACTAGTAATTTTCAAGCATGTAGCCGTTTACATGTGCCTCCGTAGCTCAGTGGTTAGTGCGCTTGCCGTCTAATCTGGCGACCCGGGTTCAAATCCGGGTGGAGGTACATATATATGCCTGCCATGTTTCAGTAGAAATAAAGCAAATAAAGGCTATGCTCGGCATACATCTTCGTATCAGAATTATAATAAGCAATAGAATACTAGTACATACATGCGCAAACAAAGGTACACTAAATTCGAGTTAAATATTATTGTCACAACCACATTTTGTGTAAAAAGTTTTCTAACTTACATCAATCATTCTCAACACATAATTACTGGTGCTATTCATCGCCATGAGGGTATGAGAGAATAGAAGCCATATTTCCTTTAATGCTCAGCGTCAAGCAAGGGAATTATAGTAGGTACCATATTTGTTTCGTCTTTGATATATAGGCGAACGCCCTATGCCATGGCTATCGAGGAGGCAGTTTAAGTGTTTTATATTGGTGCCATGGTAACATTGTCAGCTATCATGACCAGACAGAAGGACATTGCTGATTCTACCTTTACGCATTTCTAATTCCTTTGGGTCTTGGTTCTAATTAGCTTTTCCACTGTCCGTATGTGTTCCAGTTTTGCATTCTATTCAAATACCTCATATGTGGGGTTATTTTGAAATTCTTGACGTGATAGCAGACGACTTCCCTACCTTTGTTATCGAAACACGCTGGTGGACGGTTTAAGTATCACCACCATTTCCATATCTCTTGTCATGGTATCAAAATTGACACACAGTACGGTTGCCAAGCGTGGTTTCCAAATGTAACGGAACAGACCCGGACTGTAACACTTTTAGACTAGTTGCTTCGTCTACCCATAAATATGAAGTGTTGGTGTCCCAACTTAACAGAGAATGTGACGCTAGAATATCTGGAGTTTAAACATATGACTTCATTTTGTAATGCTGTTTCTCTTATGTCGACTGAAGCACTATATTTGACTTGAAAGTGGCGCGTGGTAAGAGGGCGAAACAAATACATACTATTAGGTAAATTCATCTGTTGTCAATAACTATGCTGCTACCAAACAAAAAGCAACCATGACTGTAGATGGCAATAAGAAACAATTGTTGAAGAATTAGAAGTACAAACACTGTCAAAAGAAAGCACTACATCATGATTTGGTGTAACTGCACAAAACCATAGACCCATTAAATTGGACAAGCACATCAGGATACTACACCAAGATCTCAAAACATCTAACGACGAGGCACAAGTTTTTAACAATATATTATTTCTGACGCTCATGAGGGGAAAACTGACTAAAATATGATAATGCATATAACATTGCCTCTAAAGTATTATATACACAAATAACTAACTCTTAGAGGTCGCGCTTCAGTTGACATTAGCGAAACAGCATTACAGGATGCAGTCATAATTAGAGATCTTCAGAGATACCGTAGGTAAATCTACAGTAAAATTACTGCTCTCAATGTGTTACAATCAGGTTCACAACATTAGGCTACCCTTCAGTCAATTTTGATGCAACTATGAAGGAAAGCACTTAAGATGACAACAGACAATGTGACAATGTTACTACCAGACTCGAGCTGATCAAGTGCGGTTGTGACAGTACAGCCATGTGTAACTGGTCATTGTAAATGTTACCGTGCTAGAATGTACATTATTTTGTGCATATATGGGTCTATCACTTGTAATAACCCCGAATTTAAGGTGCAGTTAAACAGCTACATGCTTGAAAATTATTTTGTCAAGCTGTAGTAATGTTCCTGTGAGTTTCGCTCGAAACTATGATTATAAAAAACGTTTAGTTCAGATATATATTGATTCAAGTAACTAGTCGAACTGTGGTGATTTTTGTCAAGTATACTGTATATAGTCAAACATATAATTATGTGGAAATGAAACATGTGGTTACGTTTTACAAATATTACTTACTATAATTGTAAGAAGTTCTGATATACATTAAGTTTGCTATTGATATGACAATCTTGATTGATTCATCTTGATTATACAATGAACATCTGAGTTTTGCATGATGTCACGTAAATCACTATATTTGTATTTCAAAAAGTTACAGTATTGCTATGCGATAGTTTAAAACAGATCTATCGAAATAAATCATCGATCATCTCACTCAAATTCAGAATGAGTAAGAGTATAATATTCCAGACTTAAATTACTTAAACACTTTGATGGAAACATATATTACATTATACTATGTATTTTTATGTATTTTCTATGTGGTAACATATGGTCACGTAAATCACATTTTGTGTAAGAAGTTCAATAACATGTCAAATTATTTTTAAAAGATGTCTACCAAGAGAAAACATCGATAATATCAGTTTGATAACCCAGAATGTATAGAAAAACATAGTAGAACATATTTTGCATATAAACAATTTAATGGTAACGTATATTACACATACTGTTCTACATGCAATAATGTTGTGTCCAGTGTTTGTCACTTACCATTCCTTTAAATCTACTTCATTGTAATGTTTGCTATCACATTAAACAGTTATTAGAACCGCTTATTTTTGCATTTTATCATTTTGGTCACGTAAATTACACATAAACTGTTGAAAATGTGTTTTTTTTTTAAAACCCAGCTAATGTATACAGTTCCTTTATTAATCATGTTTATTCCATTTCAACTAAAACAAAGATGTGCTGATATTTTGACGGTAGAACAAATGTTATATGGAATAATAGTCCGTATTTAATTGTTAAAATCGCCATTTCGGAGGCCATCTTTAACCCCAAATAAAAAAAGTTCCCCAATGATGACAGAGTGTCATCAAACGGTTTTGAGATCTTCAATACCTTGACAACACAGAACAACAATAAAAAAAACTTAATACTACATAGCACGGTTAAGCGAAAAATCCCCAATCCTCGTCCGGACTAAATCGACACTGTGAAATATACACTTATGTTATATTTAAATTCTAAGCTTTTATTATTTCCCCCATGATAGATGGTTATTGTTGGTACTGTAGTTTAGTTTTGACGATTGGTCAAATGAGGTTCATACGCTAATCGTTATTCATCAGTTTCTTTCAAACTAACATTTTTTAAAACTTAATTTGAGCGAAGCGTCATGCTGAGCTGTTTTATGTTGCATTGTGTTATAGCAGTTAATATCGTTAACTAATTCCAGTTTGTGTAATTGTCACAAACTTAAGTTTAAGGAGAAGGTTGATAAGCTTAACAACATCACCAATGCCATTAGCTTAGATGGTTGATATCACCACTTGATACAGTCTATATTCTTGATTACATAAGATTTAATGTTTACTCTGTAGACATCATGTGTGGCCACATCTAAGATTACGTCATTCTGACAACGTTAAACGACAGAGACAGAAGTGTTCTTGCTCCTGGGATATCCGTGGAATCATTTGCTACCAGCAATAATCTCACTTCGTACAAATAGCGATACAAATTGATTAACACCCGATCAGAATCATTTGTCAAAGTTAATGTACAAAGCAAGTAGTTGTTAAATGTTTTTGCATACAAAATACTTCTCAAATTGAATGTACGTTATACTAAATTGCTAATCGTATTTGATTACAAATCAAATGTTTTGTGCCTAATGCGATACTTAATATCACCATCAATTCGTTTTAGTCCACGTATTTCCATAATAGGACATGCTAATGACCAATTTATGCATGTTTTATTGCTTTGGATGCTAATATATAATATCGCGTGACTTGTACAACTTAATTTTAATCAAGAGTTTTGCTCAGTTAACACTTTATAAAAATACGATGATCTTTTGCCAATTCTTTGCTTGAGATTAGTTTTGCTGTTCAATAAAACGTGTCTCCAGGATAAATCGGCATGCTTGATTTGGTATTTGTAAGTTGAATCCTTTCTGGTAGACGCACTGAATAGCTTAGCTTGGCATGCATTGTAGTATAAAACCATGATAGTTTAAATATTAGCCTGCAATGTTTTAATGCGCAGTCGAAGAAGATTATGACATTTATATATCATCATCATACATATGTTGGGTGTGCAATAGAAAAATCTCATTTTGAGAGATTTATATTCAAATATAAAAGCATGATATTGCATGCTTGTACATTCGTGCATTTGTGGGTGTATATGTCCGCATGCTGTGTTTATGTTTTCGTTACGTATTCATTGATTTTTATCATGCATCAATATTGTGTTGTAATTGTAAACAAGATACATGGGTATAATACATAAATTTATGAAATAAATTATAAACAGTAATTTCTCTTCTAAGTGTATAACTTATTTGCCTGGAAGACAAACACGCAACTTGACTTTTAAGGACCCACGGGACAGAAGATATCCATTAAACATTTAAAAACCATACATAAACAGTAATCCAGATCATAACTTTTCATTGTTATTGAATTAGGCTCTTTATTAAAATGCACTTTTATCATAACTTTATAAATATAATATATTTCTGAATGGATTCTGTAAGGGTGTTCAAACTGATCTCACATTACAGAAAAATTTAATGATTAATTGATTAAATTGACACATAGTGGTGTCAAAGACGTATGCTCACTTCATGGTTCCTAACAAGTTTCCGCAGAGCATTAGTGACGTAATGAATGACATACAATAGTTCAACTCTCGTCAGTACTATGTTTCGATGTATCCCTGCCAGATGATCCACATACTGGCTATAATGTAATATAATTCCTTTCCGTTGATAATAACACCTGTTGTCCTGATTTATCACTTTGGACTTTATTTCTTTTATCACCAAGTATTCCATTTTTATTTGTGTTGTAATCTTGATGACGACATCTTTTATTTATATATTTTCTATATGATTTTCTATATAATTACATGTAAATACCATTCTATCAAGTTGAGTGTTTAAAGTAACTTTAGAACTAAATGTAGCAACCAATAAGGCAAATGTAATATGGACATCACATAAATAATGAAGATATCAATACCATTTTGCTCCTACATAAATGTATTTGTGCGCTGTTTTAAGCGTTCTTGTGGTATGATATCGTATTGTTGTAAGTTTGTTTTACCACAAACGTTAAATGTGTACTAAATAAAAATAAATAAGGGGACGAGTATCTTTATGACACTTAATGCTTTTTAACTTTTGTTGATGTTCATTGAAAGGAATATCACTGCAATGCTATTCCCTGGCAGTGATAGTCTGTATTTACCACTTAAAATATTAAATTCAAGTCTATCAATACAAATTAATAACACTGAAATCTTCGGTAAATCAAAGGAATGGTCCACAGTTGTGGTTACATCTATTTCAACTGAGACGTATATATATTTATACTAACTATTCTTTTTTCGTCTTCATGGTAATAAAACATCGTCTGATGTCAATTGAAATGCTTATGTAAATTTCAAGTAACTGTCTTACTTACTTTTAGTAATGTAAAACAATGCGGAATTTGAAATTGCTTACCATCAGCAATATGTACGGAACTAATTGGACAATTGATTTTACCTAAGGTGTCAGTGTGTGTGGTATTGGAAGTTTTTTATTTAAGTATTAAGACTGAGGAAAGCCTCCAGAACATGATGTTTTGATGAATTCAATGTTGAATATCAGCGGGTGTGTGTACATACAAGTAAGCTAATTGCTTCTAACGACGTTATGATGTGATTTATGAAAGCTTTTTACTTGTCTGAGTGCATTTCAACAAGGTAAACAATAGTGTGTTTGTATCAACAATATACAAAGGTAACAATGTAACGTTTAACTGTTTATCCTTCCTATACATTTATTTGTAATTTGTAGGATGTTAAGTAGTGATTATATATTGCGGCAATTATTTTTCAAAAATTCGTCGATATATCTCAGGGATATTTTGTTATTGTCTGTATACTGGCAAATACCAATTAAGACAAAAGAATGTCAACAGACAATTCATTCATACATGAAAGTGCCAGTAATTTGAATACAAAGCCGTCTGTAATACATTTAGTTATTTTATGTATTCAGTGGTTGATAACTGTACCAAAGCACAGGATTGTATGTGTGAATTAATTTTGAATTCAGTGTTTGTGATTTACTGCCTACGCAATCACATTACAAAATAGGAAAATATCGCGTACGGTTGTTATAGTACTCACATGAATACTTGTCAACATTGAATGATGTATTGAATCTAGTAAAACTACAGAGGCGTTAGA
Organism: Spisula subtruncata; assembly: GCA_963678985.1. Lineage (NCBI taxonomy): Eukaryota > Metazoa > Mollusca > Bivalvia > Venerida > Mactridae > Spisula > Spisula subtruncata. The sequence goes on along the minus strand of OY787660.1, from coordinate 5,027,077 downwards.
TCGGATAACAACCTGTATTTATATGCAATCGAAATTACGCTGAAGGCATTGTATAAAAAACGTAGCAAGAAACATGTTGATTGAAAAGTCCCACTTTCTATAGAAATGGAATGATGGTTTTATGTACCACATACGTGGATGCAGACATGTGCACGGTGGATGCAAGGCAGATGTAAACAAACAAGCAGTTTTGATTATTAACGTATGTTCTAAAATAATAGTTCACAATATGCGGTTCGTAAACGTAGACAAGTTTTTAACTCTTTAACTCTGTGGTGTTGGCATTAATCCATCATTCTGTGTTTAACAATCAATCATGAAACCATTGTTGAATTTCAAAATGTTTATGTTCAAACAGACTTTACAATCAATTTCACATCCACCTAGTCTATGTAATATCGAGTTTGTCACTTTCGAAGACACGCTGATTGTATCAACGTCTTGCATTTGTAATAAACTAAATGTAGAGATTTATCAAAACACATGCAACAACTAACTATCAAAATACAAAACCACACAATACATTTTTATTCACTAAGATCACACTTATATTAAATACAATGCATATCGTAGTTGTTTTAAGCATATATCTTGGCTCGAATTCAATATTTAGACGAAACTGTTTACGCTAATAGCAAAATTCACACCAGTATGAAAAGATAATGGTATTGTTCGAGTAACCGATATACCAGGATAATTAGTTTCTGGAGTCTGATGATTTATATAATAAAATAGTATGATGCATCCAGTGTTCTGTTTGATAAGAAGTACGCGCAGATCAGTCGTGTGAGAAATTAAACATACTGTTTCGACTGAATTCGCCATCGCGTATACAACCGAAATCTCGGGATTCCTATTTGATGAGTTATTCATTTTCAACATCAATCTTGTTTATGTCAATATTCATACCGTTTGTGTAATATCTGAACCTTCTGGTGACCACAGTCTGCTTTCACAGGTACCAGGTGTCCATGTTGATCACAAGTTAAGTTGGACAATTCAAGTTGAATGTGTTCTTAACAAATGTAATTCTGTGCTATGTCTGCTTTAAAGAATAAAGCCGTATCTTAGTATTGGTATCAGAAAATGCTTACATCTTTCCATACCTTGAATTGTGCTGCACTATCTGGGGCAATAGCAGTGGTGGACTATTAAATAAGTTGCTTAAATTTCAGAAAAGAGCAGCTAGGTAATTCTAGACATGCATTATGATGCACCTACTCAAGCCTTATTATTTTTACTAGGTCAAGTCGTAGTTGTGCCTCTTTCGGTCGCATAACGTTAGGTCACTGTCCTTAGTGCTTTAAACTAGGTCACGCCCCGGGGTCGTTGTGCCTCATTTGGTCGCCGGTTTGGCATGGGTTTCTATGGGCATTGCTCATGGTAGTTATGTCGTTGTCTGATTTCTGTGCTCGGCTGGTTGGATTGAGTGCTACCTTCCCTGTCAGATTTTCTCATATCTTTTTTATTCACTGATTTTAAATGGATGAAAATGCAAGGCCGCTTATATTACAAAAAAGCTATCTTTGTTATAAATCCTTCACTAATTTATTTTCCGAGTACATGACGAACCTATTTACAAAAAATGTATTGAAACTACTTATTGATCATAAAGATCTTATTCAAACAATAATGTGAACATTCCTAAACCTAGACTAGAGTTCTGCAAAAAATCTCTTGCATATTCTGGTTAAAAATCTGGAACAAAATTCCCTAAACCATACGTCAGTCAGCTTCACTAAATGCCATCAAAATCACACATCTCACATGGTTTTATACATGTTGAATATTGTCACAATTACACGTAGTATTATGTTTGCCTGTAAATATTTTCATACACATTGTTAGTATGTAAACAATGTTCCATGTTTGTTACATAAAAATGTTTCTTTTTATGTCTGGAGAATAATGACTGTCGTTGTTATGTTTTGTTATTCTACTGACAACATGTATACATCATTTGTCATAGATGCTCACAGGGAAGACTGGGCTTGCCCAACTGTGTTACCTCTTTAAATAAATTCGTTATTATTATTATAAATGTTTGTGTGATCGTCAATTTCAAAAAGACCATCATCCTTTCAGCCATCTACACTGTATTTGTATATGAACATTGCAGTCTGAAAAGCTCCTAGTTTACCGATTGGGTTCTAGAAGTTGTAACCGATGTCTCAAGTATTTAATGCATGCTAGTGCATGTTATTAATGAACATCACCACGTATGATGCGATCCAATGTTTGTCAATATCATTATTATATATCTAAAATATCATGCAGAGAGTTGTTTATGTAACTACAATTGCAACACAACAAGTATCAGACAGGTGTATATTGTTTTACACCAAGTAATGACACTTCCTGGTAGAATTCCAATGTCGGAATAAACACTGTCACCACCAACTGTGATCATAATACTGTAGTAATCATTTATCTCAACTTTGGCATGCATAATGTTCTGTTTATGTTAACCACCTACGATTAATCATACTGCTTTATACAGATACCATACTTTCTTCACAACATGTCAGGGTGGTAACGGTAGTACAAAAATTTGGAGAAAGCGTACTTTTGTACCTTCAGCACTGATACTGGATGTTTAAAAACACACTCTCATATTTCTTTCTAGATAACATTACGGTTGAAACGAGAAACAATTTAAAAGATTAAATATAATCGAATTAAAATGACATAATTTATATTTTACGGAAACGCACTGGTGCCAAATCATGGTATTCTATAAAAATGTAAAACAACTAAATATGAGTATTTTTTAAAAATCTGACATGCTGTAAAATAGTTTTCTGTACATTTCAGGTGGTACACTAATCGAGGAAAAATCATATCAAGAATCCTTGTCAACATCCGTCTGATAAGATTGCTTGTATCACACAAGTGTCCTTATTGTAATTACCTTCATTTTCAAAATATAGGACCTACCGGAAAATAAGTTTATGCACCACTTTTATTAGTCATACTATGTCTAAACGATCCCTTCTTAATCATAAACTGTTACGAACATCCGTTTTATAAGAAACAGTCTGCCGTTGTGGTAGTCGTAGTTGAATTAATATGGTACAACATTAATTGATTTGTTTCCATTTTTGATACTCATGCAAATGAAACTACGCTTGGCGTCTGATTTTGGAAATTTATAAGCAATATAAGTTGGACAGGTTAGGAAACACTTTAAAGAAGCAACATCATCTGAATGTCAATAACAAAATGCAACAGAGAGGGTATTCACATATTTTAAACAAACAACAATGAAGTAGAATGAAGGGAATGCAATGAAATATTTTGTGGGTTGAATTTTACGGTTTAATTCAATAAACAAGAAATTACGTAATTACCTAATGTCTTTGTAGCAGCTGTCAGCATAAACAATAATTCACATACAAAACGAGAAGGGCAGGTACTGTAAGTATGAAATATACGTAAGTGTCTCGTAAGTCAGAATTGACTGGCCCTTTCAAAAGGGGTGACACTATAATAACCAAACTTTACCTTTTTACAAAATGTAAGCGCTGTGTTATTAACGTCATTTTGTTATAAAAATGTATATCTATTGAATTCCTACCCGCCCACAAATTTCAGTAAAGTGAAGAAATGTTGGTGAACTCATATGATTATTGTTTGAAAGTCAAATATCATCTGTATAAATGTATGCATTAAAACGAAATTAAATATACTTGTAAACTGTTGGAAAGTATGCATTTGCATTATTTTACAACACATTTGACTGTCTTACCGAACATAATTGATTGATGTATAGCTAACGTGAGATATCAAACGTACTCTCTGTAACACATTGCAACTAAAAGTGTAAAAGGGTAAACTGATTGAAATTATATATTTTGTACCATTTGCAATATGGCATACTTGTTCTAAAGTCAATTGACTGATGTATACATCACGTGAGATATGGAACGTACTCCTTACAACACATGGCAAGTAAATATGGTTTAATGAGTAATAAAAGCATTGTGCAGACTTCCACTTGAACAAGGCACACATTCCACTGGAAAAAGCAATGTTTTATGGTGTGTAAATACGTATTGTATATTGCGGACACACTGTAATGTGTGATCGTACACATAGCCCAATAATCGGAAGTCTGATACTTCAAACACTTGAGTGTTGGTGAAAACAAAATATCATCAGAATCGTTATGTCTTATTTCATTCCGAATATTTGTTTAAAACACGAGAAATACCTGTTGATGTTCATGTCAATTTAACAATCGATAGCGTACATTGTATGCATCTAAAGCAGATATTGATTAAACTTATAATACCTCCAAGAAAAAATGTCTATTTCTTAAACAATAGTGTTATGTTTCTATGTTAACACTAGATTACCGATCATGTGTGTTTATAAGATGTTCTGTCACCTTTGTAGACTTGCACGTGAGTATGGCTTTATAGCAATATTATTTGCGAAGACACTGTCGTTACTAGCACTGATTATAGTAACAGGCCTATAGGGTCTCCACGTGGAGGACAAACCGAGCCAGTTGGCTGAAAATTTGATTAAATACCAAAAATACGTGTGAAGTAAAGTGTGCCTCAAATAAACCCTGTACAATATTGGCATAGGTGCTAAATTACTGCGGATACGACCATTCTTAATCAATTAGTATTATTCTGCAACTGTCCAATACATTTACATCACTAGCTTTCAGCTTCAAGTGATATTCAGTTGCGTTTTGTTCGTGAGCGAAAATCTAATTACATCCTTGAAGCCTGATTAGAATGTAGAAATACTAATAATACTGTTCAGTGAACATAATGTTTCAATAACATCTCAGTGTATCTCTAACAATAGAAATTTGCATACAAAAATAGTTTTATTTGCATTATATAAATGGACAAACAACACGATAAAATATAGTAGTCTCCAGTTGCTGTCGTTGCCATACACATAATATCAGCTTACTTGACATTCAATTAGTGATACGTACCATCTAGTAGACATCGGCTGATTTGTGCAAACTCTTTTATTGAAATAAAAATCAGATGCAATTTCAGATTAAGTTTTGAATGCTGACAACAGACTAATTGCGTAACTTTCTCTAATAGATGACACAATAATGTGTGTAGGATACAGCCTAAAATATAGTAAAACATAGCATTTACCTATGGTCTTACTATTCCAGGCTTGGATATTACATCGTCCACACACAGTGTGCAGTTGCTTGTAAGATAGCGTATTATGTCGAATCGCTTCCAATAAACTTATTTTCCAATATCCGAGGACTGTATCCTGCAGTTAACCCGTTCAACGTCCCTTTAATAGTTTCATCCCCCTTGTCAGTGGGCTTCTTAAGACAAACTACGCTCGTGCGACTATTTCGCTCCTGTGACCCTTTAACAACACCTTATTTCATGAATTGGTTACGATGTATACATTTTTGCCAAAATTGGTTAGTTTGACGATTTTTCCGACCTGACCTCAAATTTGCCACAAGTAACCATTACTAATGTGTCATTTTATAAGACACACCCTCATATGTGATTCATGGTACAAAATGTAGCACTTTCGTCGAACATTTGAAACGTCCCTTGTATATATTAAAACTTCTTTTCATTATAGTTTATAATTTATATTTTATGCGGCAGAATTTTGTATGTGAGATTATAAAACCATCTACTTGCCAACTTCTGAACATGTCCAGGGCGTTATTGCGCATCGGTTATGTCGATTTTGTAACGCTGTCTACAGTGTATATAAACTACTCTCTATATTTTAATCCTTGTGTTACAATGACTGCTGCATATATCAGCACAAGTGTATACAGAAGCGAAATGAGTTTCCCCATTCGAATGTGGAATTCGAGAACAACTATCTATATGGTTGACTGAGTTTACTCACTTCTATTTCCCCCAGGATCAGGCGTATGATGGTGAAAGTAAATATATTGGTTGTATAAGTTGATGCTATCAGTATGTCCAATTCATGCAGCTACTCACATACGCGCTAGGAAAACAATGGAAATTATTCATGGGGAAGCTTATTTGATGGTGGCTTTTCTTCGTTACAGAATATTTGATATGTTCTTTTTTGTTTGATTGAAACCAATGTCAAATGTTCACAATGCAGCAAAAAATATATTTTGATCACGCATACGACCGAACAATCAATATCCGAAGATACATGAGCGTGTTTTCCACTACTTATTACTGTAGAAGAATAAAATCAACGACGATATCTTGAAGAATTCGCTTTCATTAAACATAAATGAGCACACGGACAAATGATTGGACAGTATTTTAAGGTTACTTGTTTCGGTAAATAATTGATGGTTTCAATAAAAGATCTACTTCACTACAACTCGTGTCCAGAGGTTTCTAGTTAGAGAACAAACGAAATCGTATGGCCACGCACCTTCATAATAGAAATATATTTGATAGGCTGAACGACAAAGAATAGGACATCACCAATTACTTACAAGAGGTTTTTGTTTCCTGCATGTTGTAATCACTAAGGCTCGGGTCCAGAGGCATCTAAGTAGAGAACAAAGGACAAAGTATAGCCACATACGTAATCATAATATATACTCGATAGGCTGAACGACAACGAGTAAAGACACATTCGATTACTTAAAACAGTTTGTTTCACTTTTTGGTTTCCTACATGTTGTTTTGTCAATGGATGTTTTTATAGCAATCCATATTCAAAATCTTTGGAATCATTGGAGCTTCGCTAAACTGATATGTTTACTAAATACTTTACTAATCTGTATTGAACACGAAAATAGCACAATTGTTTCGCATACAGTTCCATTAGCCAAAAACATTAACATGCAAGCTACTCAAAACTTATAGTTCTCCATAAAATTATAATATTCCCTTATATTTCGCTGGCTTAGAATGAAAAGGTCGTCAGTACAGAATCGAAATTTTGAATAAAGATGAAAACAACTTACTTGCAACTGATCTTTACTGTTGTAAACAAACCTGTTGGACTTAATTTCTTTCATCATGACAAGTTCCTATGTTCATGAAAAAGGTTCATACGAAACGCCTTGTGAAGATCGTATGCAGATCATGTGACTTTCTTATTTCAAGCAAGTGATTCGGAACGATGTTAACGATTAACACTGTCTTGAACGTTTTGTAAGCAATATTTGACATTTAGCGAAACACCGCGTTTATTGAGGATAACTTTGGTTCAAATTAATGTCGGGTGCAGGTTTGGTTTCGTGAAGAAAGCTTATTCATACATACAAATTCAATTAACGTCTTAAAACTTGTGTTGAGCTATACCGTACCTATATTGAAACTTTTAGATTGTTATCTTATAATAGGTAGATACTTAACAGTTGAACACGACTTACTATTATGTTGTGGATTGGGAACGCCTATACACCAATAAAAGATTGAAGGAGAAAGATTGCAAAATCCTGTATAAATGAGAACATGTTCGAAAACATGGTTATATCATTAAACAAGGCATTCATTTGCTTGCGAATGAATTACTGATTGATTGAATTACATTTCAGAATACATACATGTAACTGGAATCATGTCAACAATATATCAAAATGACTTGTGGCATAATGTTATAAAATCATATAACATGATTATTTTTTCATACTCAGTCATCAGTATAATATCTTTTTGATCTGGATATTTGTCGAAATATTGGAATTTTTCAAATGTGCAACTCAAAGTTTTAGTACTACATTAACTGTGTATATAATTTATTACGCCAACTGCCGAGTTTTTTTACAAAAGATACACAATCAGATTCACATTGTAACAACCAACTGGATATTTCACAAAAGAAACAAGAGCTGTTGATTTATTGCATGATCCAGTATCAGAACAAACTGATACTAGAGTATATGATGGACACCTGTTTGCTCTTACAGCTACTCTTGATGCTGATGCCACGTAATGATAATTATGTTATTGGTTGATTTATCAATACGCTAGATTTCACGTTCTAGAGTATATTATACGCGCGATACGTGTATAAGAGCATGAAAACGGCAATCAGAAAATATATATCTTTGCTTCTCAGTGCGATTTCCTCATATATTGTAAGAAAAACTCCAGGTCGTAGTATATAAAAATGTAATAATTTTGTTCTCACATCGTCTTGAATTATCATAACCCAATGTCTTAAAATATGCCCCATGTACATCAACTCAATTAGTACAGTCATTGTTAAAGATATTGTAGCGGGTACGATAGTGATGCTTTCCAATACAAGGGTACATATTATCTTGCCACATGAATTTATATTCAATCATTTCAGTTTACTCTTTTATCGGCTGAATCTGCTCTAATTGTAAATGAAGTTATTAGTAAGCGTTTATCATATTTAATCATTATGAAAAGCACGCAAATCATGGCGTTTATAAGCTTGTTTAAAGTATTTTTTGAAGGAACTGGGATTGAATGTGTTGTGATTGACTCTTTCGTGCGTTGTCTGGCGCCGCATACATTTGCTTTGAATCGTCAGTGCATTGCAATATTTAATGAAATCATCGATGGATAGCTGAGGACAACAATGGGTATATCACTATGGATATAGTTGCTAAATGAGCAAATATCATAACAAGGAGGGGTCATATATGATTGGTTCATGATTTTACCCAGTTCACTCTTTCTAACAAATTCAGCAATTTACAGACATATTCACATTCATCTTGAAACATACGTAACACTCACTGACAAATCACAAACGTCTCAAGAGTAATTCGTTGGAAATTACGGAGGTAATTAGTTAGTAATTACAAAGTAATAAAAAACTTCAAAACAAGTACACGTATGATTGGTCGGTTTATATTCGTTTCTCGTTTTATTATGTTCGTAGGTGATGAAGACATACGAGTTTATGGTTTGTTTGTAATTATCAGGTTTTATTAAGAATAAGCGCCACGTTTTTCACTTCAGTTCATTGCTTGGTATCATTGACAAATTCATATACAATAAAATGTTTTTTGTAGTGTATTCCTTTTCTACATTATCTAAACAGTTATATACTTATAAACTCTATATTTACACGTCAAGACATGTGGCGATATGTTATCACATATTTGGTCATTCCCCGAAGTAATTAATAACTAGTAATGTACAGAAATAGGAGATGCAGATATTTATTTGGTTTTGACATGTAGAATTTACTGCTCGGATTGCCAAAAATGTCTTAGGTGGGGTACCGATTTGTGGTGGATAACACAATGAAAGATACGTAAACTGCTCATTAGAGAATTGGAGAACGTTAGAACTATTCCAAAATAGTTAGATAATTTTTAGTCGGACAGAGAGAATATAAGTGTATTCTTCATCGCTAAGTGTATCGGAAGTTCTAGAAAATATTTGATACCACCAGGTTGGCATTACTGCATTATACAAGATAACATTTGACATTAAATTTTGCAAGATGGTTTTCGTGTACGGTTCGAAAGCGACCGGCTAATTTACTAAAAGGCACTCATTGTTAAGCTCCTACCCATCGCGGATTATGTCACTGTCGTCGAGACGTATTTTCTACTTTTTCCGTTATGCTTGCACTCTCCTATCTTTGTGAACATATAACTGACTCGTAAATTAAATTTTCAGGCCCATGCCCTTGATCAGGATATATTTCAATTTCATATACTTAAGTTACATCCATTTTAAATTTTTCATAATGTTGTTATGACGTGACGTCATTTCCTGTATCACAACACACCAAATGACGTCACGTCATTTCCCGTACTTTTATAAACATTTGCTCTTCTTGCATCCATATCATATCATATAAGTACCACTCATGCATATGTACATATATAATATCAATTTAAATCACCTCATACATACATACATACATTCTCTTGCTATCACACTCTTTCAAATCAAGACAAAACCTCACATTATACACGTCATATAACATCAAAATACACGATCATTGCTGTAACTACTCTCATACAGACTCATACCTTATGTTCATGTTCATTCACAACTCAGACTAACTTTCTGATACATAAAATTACTTTTACACCCCCATACAAACTTACATTCATACATTCACATAATCTCACATTTATACATATATACCGGAAACATTATTTAAAAACATTGCATATTCCACATAATCATTTCTTGCAATTGTATTCTTTTTAACAAATAAATACCTTTCCAATACAAATTTCATTTAGCTGTGTATCATAGTCAACTAATACCATGTATAGTATTAAGAAATTGACATAATGCCGATCCTCATTTCACCGAAATTTTAATAGCCGATATGTTGCATATATATTTTTTAAAAACACAATAGAAAAAAGAGAATGCCTCCATATCGGGGGAACATCACACAAATACCTAAAGTATTATATTTATGCCAATCAAACTTTTGAGATTAGTTAATAGAAATTGATATTCATTGATTTTCAAAACAGGAAACATGTTATTAGGTCAAACATATGAAAATCAGGATCAGGTCAAATTCTCCAAACTATACATTATCACTGTTCTTCTATAAGTAATTCCTGTCACACAATTACATATTATTACCCAAATACTAGTATGCAAAGTTCCAGCCAGTATAACCTATCCTTGCATCTTTGTTATATGGGTACACAGTTCTATATATTGTAGCAACGCACATTACATCCCACTGGTGTTCTGGTACCTAACTTCTTTATCCATTGATCCTCTACCAACTGTCTATATGTCCTTCCTTCAGTGTGCACTCTCTCTATAATTGTTACCCTCAGGTCGTCTTCCTTGTGATTTCAAAAAGCCACATGATTGGTTTCTCATGCTGGTACCTTATATCTCTCAGGTGCTCATTAATCCGCTCTTTCAATGACCTTTCTGTTTCCCCTACATATACTGTCTGTGAACATCGATTACACATCAACCCGTAAACCAGATTCCGATCCGAGCACCTCTGGAACCTGGCCGTTCTGTAGCTCTGATCTTTTCTCACGTCCTGTATATTCTCCTCATTAATTATTTTACAAACTCTTCAGTCGCAATCTATTCCTTCTTTCATACTGTTTACCATCTTATTTGTACCAACGTATCACACAAGTTTCTATCTCTTCTATACGCCAGTATAGGTGGCTCATTGAAAATCCTCGCCATTTTATCAGACTTATGTAACACTGGAAGATGTTTCTTTATTATTGTATGTATGTCTGGTAACCGTTGCGAATAAGTTAACACCAGTGGCACTCTCTCTGTCTGTTTCTTTGTCTTTTTCTTCAATAAATCCACTCTATCTAACCTGTCCACCTTCACTAACTGCTCCTCTATCTTCCTACCACTATAGCCCCTTTTTCTCAGTTGCGTTTTCAGTTCTTCCCTTTGTTTATCATAATCCTTTTTCCTTTCACAAATTCGTTTGATTCTTAACCCCAGTCCATATACAATTCCATTCTTTGTATTCGGCGGGTGACATGAACTACTATGTAAATACATTTGTTTGTCGGATGGTTTTTTGTATAAGTTAGTATATATGGTACCGTTCTCTATAGTTACCATTGTATCCAGAAATTCTATATTTGTTTTGAAAATCAATGAATATCAATTTCTATTAACTAATCTCAAAAGTTTGATTGGCATAAATATAATACTTTAGGTATTTGTGTGATGTTCCCCCGATATGGAGGCATTCTCTTTTTTCTATTGTGTTTTTAAAAAATATATATGCAACATATCGGCTATTAAAATTTCGGTGAAATGAGGATCGGCATTATGTCAATTTCTTAATACTATACATGGTATTAGTTGACTATGATACACAGCTAAATGAAATTTTTATTGGAATGGTATTTATTTGTTAAAAAGAATACAATTGCAAGAAATTATTATGTGGAATATGCAATGTTTTTAAATAATGATTCCGGTATATATGTATAAATGTGAGATTATGTGAATGTATGAATGTAAGTTTGTATGGGGGTGTAAAAGTAATTTTATGTATCAGAAAGTTAGTCTGAGTTGTGAATGAACATGAACATAAGGTATGAGTCTGTATGAGAGTGGTTACAGCAATGATCGTGTATTTTGATGTTATATGACGTGTATAATGTGAGGTTTTGTCTTGATTTGAAAGAGTGTGATAGCAAGAGAATGTATGTATGTATGTATGAGGTGATTTAAATTGATATTATATATGTACATATGCATGAGTGGTAATTATATGATATGATATGGATGCAAGAAGAGCAAATGTCTGTAAAAGTACGGGAAATGACGTGACGTCATTTGGTGTGTTGTGATACAGGAAATGACGTCACGTCATAACAACATTATGAAAAATTTAAAATGGATGTAACTTAAGTATATGAAATTGAAATATATCCTGATGAAGGGCATGGGCTTGAAAATTTGATTTACGAGTCAGTTATTTGTTATACAACGAACATTTCTTTCCTATGAGAGACAATTAATATCTATATTTGTGAACATAATTAAGATGCTAACTAAAAATAAGTGATCAGATCATAGGACATATTCATTTAGTCTGCTCAATCCTTTTAAAAGCCCCATTGTGTGCATTTTCCCCCAGATAAGGGTAGATCTTTATTATTAGTAGTATTTCATGCCGGTTCGTCGATGTCATGTGACCATAAGTTATACAGGTAATACCGCGCAAAGAATTATGTGTATGTTCAAAACGTACTCTTGATGTCACATGCACATCGTTAGGTGGTTAAGTTTAGCATTTCTTTCTTGTATTTCATTCTATATAACTGCATATGTAACTTGACAAATTTTGTGCTCCGCATACATGTTACTATTGTTACAAAAACACGCGGTGTGCTTGCTATATTGTGCCAATTTGAAGTTTGTTCAAATCGTCGTATGCAATTAAAATTCCGATAATAAGCCATGTAAGTATTACGGGAGAAAAGACGATTCTGTTGGAAGCAATAGCAAAAGTCCACGGTATTTTGGATCACCCCTCGTATTTGTTAGTATTGTAGCAAGTTGATATCCGTTGAGGTATGGTTAGGTAACCGATAATTTCTAATATCTTTGATAATGCATTGTATGATTTCTGCCTTTTCAATCAATTCATGACCTAGATTCATTATATATAAACATGATTGATAAAGAATTTTCTATAACCTTCTACCATAGCTTTTAAAGTTTGAGAATCGATCAACTGATGAAACATTCCTGGTATCTTTAAATTATAATCATTTATTATTTTCCTCAAAATATATTTGTATGGCTATTGTTGTTAATGACAATCCCGAGCATGTTGACGGCGTTGTCTAGTGTTGATAATTTGGTCCAATGAGGTTCATACTTGAACCCTTAAGTTTTTTTCAAACTAAACTTTTTTAAAATTTAACTTTATTTTCAATTTTATACATTTGTATGAGTGATGCTTCATGATGCTATGTTTTATGTTGAATTATTTCGTAGGTATTAATACCATGTACTAATTCAGTATTGTGCATAAATGTCTTAGTCTAATGACCTTTAGTTGAAGGAGAAAGTTGATATGCTTAGCAACAACACTGATGACAGTTACAAATGTTTGATATCGTCTATGTTCTCAATCAAATACGAGGGTGTTCCAAAAATACACTTGCACAGGTGCTCATATAGTGGAAGTGCTTCATTTTGATTTGCTCTGCCCTTCAAAATGCGGTGGCCTACTCGGAAACTATGAAAGGACGGCAACCTTCTCTGACTCCAAAAAGTCAATCACCGTACGTGCCTTGTGAGCGGGTGCATTATCATGCAAAAGTCGGACATATTTAAGTCCTGTTTTGGGACGGCGACTTTTGTAGTAGTTTTTCAATTTTCTTAGAAAAACGTTTATATAGAATTTGCATGTGACCGTTTTGGCTTTTGGCACCAGGAGTGGAATAGCTGGACCCTTATTAGTGAAAATAGCATACACAACCTTCTTTACCGTTCGTAATGGTTTGGCAAAACTTGGGCGTCTGGTATTTTTAGTGGCCCAATATACTCGGTTGGAAACCTTCCGCTTTGATTCAAAATAACACACCCATGTCTCATCACTAGTGACTATGATATCAAAAGCCTTTTTACTCTATTTTTTGTACATTTTGAGAAGATTTTTTTCTATGTTACCTTTATTCGTAATTGTTGCAGGACGACCTTAGCGAGCAGTATCTTTCAGTTTCTTCTACACAGCACTAAATTTAGCTACCCACCTACAAACAGTCCTGTAAGACATTTGACCCTCGCCATAAATGTCGCACACCTCATGGTGAATATCTACAGCCTTTATGCCGAGTTTTATATAGGCCCTAAATTTAAGGACATTTCAGCTCGTTTTCCTGTCATTTTGTGTATAGCCTAACGAATAGGTTATGAAACGATGTACACTATACCGCGGCCAGTGGACGTATGGACGAGATATTTAACTGTGTCATGAGCCAGTGATCACTCATTCGACACGAGGTGGTTTTGTGCAAAGAATTGCACGATTTACACGAAATAAAGCACATATAACATTATTTATGGAACACCCCTCGTACTCATCAGACATCTTTAGTGGCCACGTCTAAGATCACGTCATACCGACAACGGTAAACGACTGAGACAGAAGTGTTCTTGCTCCTGGGACATCGGTAAAATTATCAGTTATCTGACTTCGAACAAATAGCGATACAAAGTGATTTACACACGATGAGGCGAATTTGTCAAAGTGAATGTACATAGTAAGAAGTTGTTACTTTGCTTCTGGAAACAAAACACCTTTTTAAATTTAATGCAATTGAAAATAGGGTTATACTCGTCAACTTTGATTACAAATGAACATTATTTGTGCCTAATGTGATACCTAATATCCAATAAATTCGTTTTAGCCCAAGTATTTTCATAATAGGACATGCTAATGATCAATTTATGCATGTTTTATTGCTTTAAATGCTAATATATAACTTCACGTGATTTATATGGCTGGATTTTAATCAAGAATTTTGCTCAGTTAACATTATTCAGAAAACTACAATTATGACTTGTGCATAAGAGTAGTTTTGCTGTTAAATTGAATATCCATACAAAACGGATGTCCATGTTAAATCTGGTTTGATTTTGTATTTGTAAGTTACGTTCCTTTTGGTAGAGACACTGTATAGCTTAGCTTGGCATGCATGATATCAATATATATGTCAGCAAAATTGTATGCGCAGTCGAAGAAGATCCTCACATGTATACATCATCGTCATACAATTTTGAGAGAGTTATATTCAAATATAAAAACCTGAGATTGCATACGTGTACAAGCAATGTTTGGGTGTATATATTGACCTATAGTGGTGTCAATGACGTATGCCCACTTCAGGTTTCCTAACAAGTTTCCGCACAGCATTAGTGACGTAATAAATGAAAAACAATAGCTCAACTCTCGTCATTACTAGGTTTTGATCCACATACTGGCTGTTACTTTATATAATCCCATTCCATTGTAAATAACACCTGTTGTCCAGATTGATCCCTTTGAACTTTATTTCTTCTATCACCAAGTATTAGTGTATTTTCATTAGTGTTGTAATCTTGATGACGACATCGTATATTTATATATTAATGGTTTTCTCTATAATTACATGTTAATAGCATTCTATTAAGTCTAGTGTTTAAAGTAAATTTGGTACTAAATGTAGCAACCACTGAAGGCAAATGTAACATGGACAGCACATATAGCATGCATTTATCAATACCATTTTGCTTCTACATAAATGTATTCGAGCCATGTTTTAAGCGTTCTTGCGGTATGGTATCGTATTGCTGTAAGTTTTGTTTGTTTTTAACACTAACGATCAATGTAATTGAGGAGAAGGGTGTCTTTGTCACACTTAACGCTTTTTAACTTTTGTTGATGTTTAATAAAAGGAATATCACTGCAATGCTATTCCGTGGCAGTGGTAGTCTGTATTTACCACATTAAATGCAGGTCTATCAATTCAAATAAATAATACTGAAATATTCGGTAAATCAAAGAAATGGTCCACAGTTGTTCTTACATCTATTTCAACTGATGCGTCAACATATATATATTAACTATTTTTTTTTGTCTTCATGATAATGAAAAACATTATACAATGCTTTTGTAAATTTCAAGTTACAGTCTTTTTTACTTTCAGTAATGTAAAACAATCGGCAATATGTACGGAACTAATTGAACAATTTCTTTTATCTAAGGTGTCAGTGTGTGTGGTATTGTAAATGAAAACCTCTCTGAAAACCTCTCTGAGCTTTTTATTTTAGAAATAAAAATCTGTTCGCGTTTATTGTCGGTGAATAAAACACGGGCAGGAGTTCGGTTGCGGAAAAATTAAATCACGAGTGCGTAGCACGAGTGATTTCATTTTTCTGCATCCGAACGAGTGCCCGTGTTTTATTCACCGACAATATACAAGAACAGAGTTTTTATTTCGATTCTAAATACGATAATATCCCGCACTATTTAACCGCGCGCATTCCATTTTCACCCATTTGACATTGAACATAATTCCACGATGAAATTGAGTGGCTTATTAGCTGGTACAATTACCTCCCTCGGTAATGAAAACGACCTTCGTAATTTTCTGAAGAAAATACTACAATTTAAACATTAAAACAATTTTAATAACACGAGTATATGGTATCTATTTCATAAAATGAAAAATATTAATGGATTGATTATCAGAGGCTTTAATAAAAATTGGTTTCTAGAGTATATTGGAGTTTCTAAAAATAGATGCGTCATAGATGTAACACTGGATTCTCGTGCAACTCGCCTTGTCATCGTGACTCGTAGTAAATTTTACTATAAAATTTACGTTCATTCCTTCTTAAATATGTCAAGTGATACTGGGCGTAAATAGAAACAGCCAATTTGATAGGTATGTTTTATGGGGGCAATAAAACATGGTTCGGTTCGTTCTTTGTGTATTGGATTAATCCGCGAATCGTGTTAGAATTTAGTATTAAGACTGAGGGAAGCCCCCATAACATGATGTTCTGATGAATTCAATGTTGAATGTCAGCGGGTGTGTGTACATACATTTATGCTAATTGCTTCTAACGACGGTCTGATGTGATTTATGAACGCTTTTTACTTGTCTGAGTGCATTTCAACAAGGTAAACAATAGTGTGTTTGTATCAACAATATACAAAGCTAACAATGAAATGTTTAACTGTTTATCCTTCCTATACATTGTTTGTGATTTGTAGGATGTTAAGTAGTGATTATATATCGCGGCAGTTATTTTTCAGAAATTCGTCGAAATATCTCAGAGATATTTTGTTATTTTCTGTATACTGGCAAATACTAATTTAGACAAAATAATGTCAACAGACAATTCATTCATACATGAAAGTGTCAGTAATTTGAATACAAAGCCGTCTGTAATTCATTTAGTTATTTTATGTACTCAGTGGTTGATTACTGTACCAAAGCACATGATTGTATGTGTGAATTTATTTTGAATTCAGTGTCTGTGATTTACTGCCTACCAATCATATTACAAAATAGGAAAATATCGCGTACGGTTGTTATAGTACTCACATGAATACTTGTCAACAATGAATGATGTATTGAATCTAGTAAAACTACAGAGGCGTTAAATCGGATAACAACCTACATATACAATCAAAACTACCCTGAAGGCATTGTATAAAAAACGTAGCAAGAAAAATGTTGATTGAAAAGTCCCACTTTCTATAGAAATGGAATGATGGTTTTTATGTACCACATAAGTGGATGCAGACATGTGCACGATGGATGCATGGCAGGTGAGAACAAACAAACAGTTGTGATTGTTAACGTATGTCCTTAAATAATAGTTCACAATATGCGGCTTGTAAACGTAGACAAGGTTTTAACTCTATAACTACACTCAACCGCTTTAAAAACGCACCACTATTGAAAATAATCAAATTTTGTCGGAATACATTTTTTTGCTAAAATTGATAGTTTACAGGGTTTGTTCAGTTCATAAGCTTAACCTAAATATAGAAAACGATTTATTTTTAATTCGGAATACCCCGCCCAGAGAACCTTTTTGATTTTGCATGTTTTGCACGTGCAGCTCGATCGCGTCGACCTATGTGATCAATATTACTTTTAAACTGTACGCTGTCTGTTTATACATTGAAAAAACAACATAAACAATATTTGCTAATGGTATTTTTATGCTGCGAATATTTCGAATACTTGTTCTCGATGATTGTGCCTTCGCTTCCAACTGAAAAGAGCTTCCGTGCCTTAACATGGCGGTTCAGCTGCCACCATACAATACATGTGGGCTTAGAACATCGATTCCTAGCGAATGGCACAGTCAAATACCGCCCTGGATGAAAGCAGGTAAATGTATTAAGTCCGAGCTAGGAGAAAACATGACACAGGTTGTGTCACTGTAATTGGTTCCGCATGATTGCACACAGTGTCAAAATACTGCTAGGTGTCAATCAGAAAGCCACAAGTACATTATTGCATTTTCATAATTATTTCTTTCATAATTGTCAATAAAAAGTAAAATTATTTTGGTACATTTTTACAGTTTTCTCCCGTTTAGAGCCTGAACTCGGTCGTATGGTATTAGCCAGACAGCCATAGCCACATAACATTTATAATTCAAGCCAAGCTTTACTTGAATGGTGGGAAACATCACCTTGAACATAATTCTGTCCAATTACGTAATTAATGTCATGCTTTAGGAGGAGATACCACGTGCATGCATCAATGTATCGGACTCTTATACTTGCGTTTGAAATTGTGACTTTCACTTTCATGGGTCTCAGTGTTATCTTTATCATAATTCATTTCAAACTTGTAATAATGGCATGGAAATCACACACATCGTTGAATATAGACAAAAGATTATTATTCCGAAAATAAATAACCATAAATTGACGTTTTCATCTCTTAAACCGATATTTCAAAGGTGGTGCGTTTTAAAAGCGTTTGAGTGTATGTGGTGTTGGCATTAATCCATTATTCTGTGTTTAACAATCAATCATGAAACCATTGTTGCATTTCAAAATGTTTTTGTTCAAACAGACTTTACAGTCAATTTCACATACTCCTAGTCTATGTAATATCGAGTATGTCACTTTCGAAGACACGCCTTTAAGTTTATTGTATCAACGTCTTGCATTTGTCAAAAACTAAATATAGAGATTTATCAAAACACATGCACCAACTAACTATTAAAATACAAAACCGCACAATACATTATTATTCACTAAGATCACACTTTTATTTAATACATTGCATATCGTAGTTGTTTAAAACATATATCTTGGCTTGAATTCAACATTTAGACGAAACAGTTAACGTTAACAGCACAATTCACACCGGCATGAAAAGATAATGGTATTGTTCGAGTAACCGATATACCAGGATAATTAGTTTCTGGAGTCTGATGATTTATATGATAAGATAGCATGATGCATCCAGTGTTCTGTTTGATTACAAATACGTGCAGATCAGTCGTGTGACATACTGTTTCGACTTAATTTCGCCATTGCGTATACAACCGAAACCTCGTGATTCCCATTGGATGAGTTTATTCATTTTCAACATCAATCTTGTTTATGTCAATATTCATACCGTTTGTGTAATATCTGAACCTTCTGGTGACCACAATCTGCTTTCCCAGGTACCAGGTGTCCATGTTGATCACAAGTTAAGTTGGACCATTCAAGTTGAATGTGTTCTTAAAAAATGTAATTCCGTGCTATGTCTGCTTTAAAGAATAAAGCAGTATCTTAGTATTGGTATGAGAAAATGCTTACATCTTTCCATACCTTGATTTGTGCTGAATTATCTGGGGCAATAGCAGTGGTGGACTATTAAATAAGTTGCTTAAATTCCAGAAGAGAGCAGCTAGCTAATTCTAGACATGCATTATGATGCACCAACTCAAGCCTTATTATTTTAACTAGGTCAAGTCGTAGTTGTGCCTCTTTCGGTCGCATAACGTTAGGTTACTGTCCTTAGTGCTTTAAACTAGGTCACGCCCCGGGGTCGTTGTGCCTCATTTGGTCGCCGGTTTGGCATGGGGTTCTATGGGCATTGCTCATGGTAGTTATGTCGTCGTCTGATTTCTGTGCTCGGCTGGTTGGATTGAGTGCTTCCTTCCCTGTCGGATTTTCTCATATCTTTTTTATTCACTGATTTTAAATGGATGAAAATGCAAGGCGGCTTATATTATAAAAACGCTACCTTTGTTATAAATCCTTCACTAATTTATTTTCCGAGTACATGTCGAACCTAATTTCAAAAAATGTATTGAAACTACTTATTGATCATAAAGATCTTATTCAAACAATAATGTGAACATTCCTAAACCTAGACTAGAGTTCTGCAAAAAATCTCTTGCATATTCTGGTTAAAAAATCTGGAACAAAATTCTCTAAAACATACGTCAGTCAGGTTCACTAAATGCCTTCAAAATCACATATCTCACATGGTTTTACTCTGTTCAATATTGTCACAATTACATGTAGTATTATGTTTGCCTGTAAATATTTTCATATACAGTGCCCACCAAAAATATGGATACAGAGAGTCTTCCCCCATTTACTTGCCTCTATAACACTACTTGCAGAACAGAGAAGCAACAATGTTTTTGAAGACCAGGAATATATTGTTTTTATTTAGTGTAAAGACAATACATTGATGGGGACCCTAGATGGAAAATATTAAGTTTCTTTGTCAGCTTTGAACGACAACATGATCATATAATATGGCAAATTCAGCCCCTTGAACCCCGTAGTTTATTTTTAAATCAGAAAATGTTCATCTTTCTATCTGTCACATTTTTTACTCCTTCATTAACTGTTTTTTTCAGAAATTGCACTCATTGTTACCGTCTGACCAAAAGATATGGAATAATTTAACCAATTATAATTCTGAATCTGTCAAAAAGTGTATCCATATTTTTGGTGGGCACTGTACATTGATATTCTGTAAATAATGTTCCATGTTTGTTACATAAACATTTTTCTTTTCATGTCTGGAGAATTTTGACTGTCATTTATTATGTTTTGTTATACTACTGAAAACATGTATACATCATTTGTCATAGATGTTCACAGGGAAGATTGGGCTTGCATAACTGTGTTGCCTCTTTAAATAAAGTCGTTATTATTATTATTATAAATATTTGTGTGACATTACATCAATTTCAAAAAGATAGTTTTATAAATGGACCATCCTCCTTTCAGCCACATACACTGTATTTGAATATGAACATTGCAGTCTGAAAAGCTCCTAGTTTACCGATTGGGTTCTAGAAGTAGTACATTAACCGATGTTGTATTTAATGCATGCTAGTGCATGTTATTAATGAACATCACCACTTATGATGCGATCCAATAATTTGTTTGTCAATACCATTATTATATATCTAAACTATCACGAACGGAGTAATTTATGCTATTACAATACAACACGTATCAGACAGGTGTATATTGTTTTACACCAAGTAATGACACACCCTGGTAGAATTCCAATGTCGGAAATAAACGATGTCACCACCAGCTGTGAACATAATACAGTAGTAATCATTTACCTCATATTTGGCATGCATAATATTCTGTTTATGTTAACCACCTACATCATACTGCTTTATACAGATACCATACTTTCTTCACAGCATGTCAGGTTGATAACGGTAGTACATTAACTTAAAAGGCGTATTTTTGTATCTTCATACAGAAAACGCCCTGGTGCCAAATCATGATATTGTATTAAAATATAAAAACACTAAATAGGAGTTTTTTAAGTCTTATGTAAGAGATTAAAAGCATAACTAGGACACTTTATCTCCTATACAGGAGATAAAATATCCTAATTAGAAAATATAGGTCTTTATATTTTTATTGAATATTACGATTTGACACAATGCTCTTATCGTACTACTTTAAAAATTCTGACATGCTGTAAAATAGTTTTCTTTACATTTCAGTTGGTTCGATGTACACTAGTCGAGGGAAAATCATATGCTTGTATCACACACGTGTCCCTATTGTAATTACCTTCATTTTTTTCAAAATTAAGTATCTCATGGAAAATAAGTTTATGCACCACTTTCATAGTTACACTATGTCTAAACGATCCCTTCTTAATCAAAAAATGTTTGAACATTCGTCTTATAAGAAACAGTATACTGTTGTGGTTGTCGTAGTTGAATTAACATGTTACAACATTAATTTATTTGTTTTCATTTGTGATACTCATGCAAATGAAACCACGCTTGGCGTCTGATTTGAAAATTTATAAGAAAAATAAATTGGACATGTTAGGAAACACTTTAAAGAAGAAACATAATCCGAATGTAAAGAACAGAATGCTCCAAAGAGGATATTCACAGATTTTAAACAAGACACGATGGAGAAGATTGAAGTGAATACTATAAACTATGTAGTGGGTTAATATTACGGTTTGATTCAATAAGCAAGAAATTACATAACTACCTAATATATTGGTAGCAGGTGTCACATTAAATTGTATGCACATACAAATATGCAAGTTATATGTTATTAAAGTAATGTTGTAGAACTTTTTATTCCTACCCTTGGACAAATGTCTGTAAAGCGTATACATATTGTCGAACTCATAGTTTTATTGTTTGAAAGTCAAATATTATATGCTATCTTCATTTATCATATGTATAAATGTGCGCATTAAATCTCATTTATTTGTAAATTGCTGGAAATTACGTATGTTGTATCATCAACACATTTTACTGTCTTACCGAACATAACTGATTGATGTATAGATAACGTGAGATAGCAGGCGTACCCAATTTAACATGTTGGAAGTATAAGTGTTTATATAAACTTTTAAAATGTTTGAAATTTTGTAAATTGCACAATTTATATCATGTCATACTTGTTCTTAGTCAATTGAATGATGCATATATAACGTGAGATATTGAATGTACTCCCTAGAACAAATAAACAAGTTAATATGATTTAAAATACACCCAGGGGATTAACCCATTCATAAACTCTCCATTATTTTTCAGGAATGGAGAGTTGTCTAAACAATAACGCTCCATTATTTCGTATACACATTTAATTTAATGTGTATACGAAATAATGGAGAGTTATTGTTAAGACAACTCTCTAGGCCTGAAAAACATAACACACATATGTAGTGTTAACAAAAAATGGTGAATTATTTTTATTGAATGTATTAACAGGTAATAGAGAATTATTGTAAATAATGTATAATTATACACCAGTGAGTTACATTCATTGCCCGCCCTCCAAAATAGATGGGTAGGGGAATTTACTTTTAGGTTACATTGCCCCAAAGGTATTGGTTCGGTGAAAAAAATCCCAACATTTCCCCGGCAGTGCGGGGGAAGCTGGAGGGTAAAACACCGCAGCCATACGCAGGGGTTTAGGCCGTGGATGCAACTGACTGGTGCATTACAAAATGTATGTGTTCACAAAAAGGGCAATACAATTTGCAGGAAAAACGGCACTCAACTGAAAGAGCGGAACACAGAAAAACGAAAACAAAAGACAGATAAAAATGCTCAAACCACAACGAAAGTAGAAAATGAAATCAACCCGCTGTTACTAAATAGCTTTTAACATTAATATAATTTCGGAATGAAATATGAAGAATTAAAACATTGTAGTTATGTCCATCAAGTTGCATATCAATTATAAATATCCATGTATAGTTTATGCACGAAAATATATCCTCTGACTGAAACAAAGTCTTAATAATGTCCACCGTGTTATAACATCAAGTGACACTGGGTAAATGACCATTGATTGATCGTGTAACACATAACTCACAACATGTGTTTGTATGGACTACACACCATTTTAAAGTAATGGAGAGTTATTGTATTAGTTCACTGGTTTCATGAAAAAAGCATGATCTTCTCGCTCAGTCATGTTCATAATTTTAATCTTCTATTTATAAGAGGTACATCAGGTGATACTTTTTTGGAAAAATTCCTTTTCTTTCAATTTTGACATTAACAGCATCTTTTCAGAAAATCAAATTTACATTTTACAGTATTGGTGTATTTTCAGTCAGAGAAAATCCGCGTATCTGTCCATTCCTGAGAAATAATGAAAACTCGGCCCCTTCGGGGCCTCGTCTCCATTATTTCTCAGGAATGGACAGTTACTTGGACTCTCTCCTTAACTTAATGAACAATAAAAGCAATGTGCAGACTTCCATTTGATCAAGGCACTCATTTCATAGGGAAAAACAATGTTTTATGGTGTGTAAATAGGTATTGTAAATTGCGGACAAACTGTAATGTATGATCGTACACATAGCCCAATAATCGGAAGTCTGATATGAGATGTTCAACTTCAAACACTTGAGTGTTGGTGAAAGCAAATATCTTAATAGTCGTACTAGTACGCAGTGTCTTATTTTATTCCAAATATTTGTTTTCAAACACGAGAAATACCTGTTGATGTGCATTTAACTTAACAATCGGTTGAGTAAATTTTGTGTATCTTAAGCAGATATTGATTAAACTTATGATAACGTCTAGAAAAAATGTCTATTTCTTAAACAATAGTGTTATATGCTTTTATGTTAACACTAGATTACCAAGCATGTGTGTTTACATGTATAAGATGCTCTGTCACCTTTGTAGATCTGCAGGTGAGTATGGCTTTATAGCAATATTTTTTGCGAAAACACTGTCGTAACTAGCATTGATTATATGAACAGGCCTGTAGCAACGTGGAGGCCAAACCGAATCAGTTGCCTGGAAATTTGATAAAATACCACAATACGTGTGGAGTAAATTTGCCTCAAATAAACCCTTTAAAATATTGGCCTCGGTGCTAAATTACTCTGGATACGACCATTCTTAATCAATTAGTATTGTTCTGCAACCGTTCAATACATTTACATCACTAACTTTCAGCTTCATGTGATTATGAGTTGCGTTTTGTTCGTGAGCCAAACTCTAATTACATCCTTGAAGCTTGGTTAGAATGTAAAGCAATACTGTTCAGTGAACATAATGTTTAAATAACATCTTAGTGTATCTCTTTCAATGGAAATTTGCATACGAAAAATAGTATTATTTGCATTATGTAAATGGACAACTAACACGATAAAATATAGTAGTCTCCAGTTGGTGTTGTTGTTTAACAGATACATGTAGCATCAAATTACAGGACATTCCATCCGAGATATGAACTATCTGGTAGAGATCGGCTGATTTGTGCAGACTCATTTATTGAAATACAAATCAGATATTTTGTCGAATCGTTTCCAATAAGTTTAGTATCCAATATCAGGGGACTGTCTCCTGCAGTTAAGCCGTTCAACGTTCCTTTGATATTTCTATTCCGCATTGTCATTGGGCTACTTAAGACAAATTACGTTCGGGGGACTATTTCTCCCCTGTGACCCTTTTGCATCACCTAATTTCAAGAATTTGTTACGATGTATACTTTTTTTACCAAAATTGGTAAGTTTGACGATTTTTTCCGACCTGACGTCAAATTTGCCATGGGTAACCATTACTGATGCGTCATTTTATAAGACACGCCATCATACGTTCGATTCATGGTGCAAAATGTATCACTTTTCTTCGAACATTCGAAACGCCCCTCGTATATATTTACTTCTTTTCATAATAGTTTATAATTATTGTTTATGTGGCAAAACATTGTATGTGAGATTATGAAACCATTTACTTCACAACTTCTGAACATGTCCAAGGCGTTATTGTACACTGGCCATGTCGATTTTGAAACGCTTTCTACAGTGTATATAAACTACTCTCTATATTTCAATCCTTATGTTAATAATTGGGAATTTGTTCAACAACAACACGTTTTTTTTAGTTTTTTGTTTAATCCTGATGTTACAATCATGACTACTGCATATATCAGCACAGGTGTATACAGAAGCGAAGCAAGTTTTCCCATTCGAATTTATAATTCGAGAACAACTACCTATATGGTTGACTGAGTTCACTCACTTCTATTTCCCCCAGGATCAGGCGTATGACGGTGAAAGTAAATATATTGGTTGTATAAGTTGATGCTATCAGTATGTCCGATTCATGAAGTTAATCACATACGCGCTAGGAAAACAATGGACATTATTCATGGGGAAGTTTATTTGATGGTGGCCTTTCTTCGTTACAGAATATTTTATATGTTCTTTTTTGTTTGATTGAAACCAGTGTCAGATGTTTACAATGCAGCAAAAATATATTTTGATGAAGCATACGACCGAACAATCAATATCCGAAGATACATGAGCGTGTTCTCTACTACTTATTACTGAAGAAGAATGAACTCAACGACGATACCTTGAAGAATTCGCTTTCATTAAACATAAATGAGCACACGGACAAATGCTTATACAGTATTTTAAGGTTGCTTGTTTCGGTAAATCATTGATGGTTCCAATAAAAGATGAACTTCACTACAACTCGTGTCCAGAGGTTTCTAGTAAGAGAACAAACGAAATAGTATAGCCACGCACGTAATCATAATAGAAATATACTTGATAGGTTGAACGACAAAGAGTATGGACATCACCAATTACTTAAAAGAGGTTTTTGCATGTTGTTATCACTATGGCTCGTGTCCAGAGGCATCTAGGTCGAAAACAAAGGACATAGTATGGCCTATCACGTAATCATAATATACAATAGGCTGAACGACAAAGAGTAAGGACACATTCGACTATTTAAAACAGGTTGTTTCATTTTTTTGTTTCCTCCATGTTGTTATCTCAATGGATTTTTCATAGCAATCCATATTCAAAATATTTGGAATCATTGGAGCTTCGCTTAACTGATAGGTTTACTAAATACTTCACTATTCGGTATTGAAGACGAACTTGGCACCATTTTTTTCGCATACAGTTCCATTAGCCAAAAATATTACCATGTAAGCTACTCAAAACTTATAGTTCTCCATAAAATATTCCCTTATATTTCGCTGGCTTAGAATGAGAAGGTCATCAGTACAGAATCGACATTTTGAACAAAAAAAAACCTTACTTGCAACTGATCTTTACTGTTGTAAACAAACCTGTTGGACTTCATTTTCCGATTTTCAGGAAATAGGTTCATAGGAAACGCCTTGTGAAGACCGTATGCAGAACATGTGACTTTCTTATTTCAAGCCAGCGATTCGGAACGATGTTAACGATTAACACTGTCTTGAACATTTTGTAAGCAATAGTTGACATTTAGCCAAACACCGCGTTTATTGAGGATAACTTTGGTTCAAATTAATGGCAGATGTCTTTTTGGTTTCGTGAAGAAAAGTCCAGTCATTTTAACTTTTAACCTCGAACTAATTGCAAAACAAACAGTTTTGTGTTTATATGGTACGTAAAGCTATCCTTAGCAATGTACAAATGTCCTAATTGAATACTCGTGGGACTTTTTGAGATATTTACAAATATATTGAATTGTCACATGTTTTCGCGATATTTTTCACTTTTGATGTAAATAAATATTGACTTGTACCAGTAACTAATTTTTACATCGTACTTAGAGGTCGCAATTTTGGTGTGCTTTTTTGGAAACTTGGCAGCAATGATCATCGGAAGCTAATCTAGGCAAAATAAAATTTTGAGTTAACCAGAGCCAAAATCTAGGTCACTAGGTCAAAACATAGAAAAACAAGATATAATCACCAGGGGTCGCAATTTCGAGCTTTCACTTATGGTCAAAGGCATTTCACATGCCGATTATACCAATAACACTGTAAACTGTAAAGTTTAGTCACAATGACCACCTTACAAAAATCAAGGTCATGTATGAAATTCGATTAACCCGAGTTAAAAACGAGGTCACTAGGCCAAATTATAGAACAAATCCTTAGAAAGCGCCCTTTTTACCTAATCGTTATGAAACTATGTCACATGGATCATGAAGACACAATGTAGGTAAAATTCAATATTTACTTATCAAGAGTTACAACTAGGTCACTAGGTCAAATAATAGACAAACCTTTATGCGCTAAAAAGTTGCATCAATTATTTTCACATATTGACCTAATTTTGACCCAAATTATTCAATAACATACTTGTCTTTGTTGTTTTGAGATGAGCATTGTGACCGAGTTGCGTAAATATTAGACCAAAATTGGGCATTTTGTACCTACACAACGTTTTCCTTTGATTTAAATAGCGACCTACTTTTTGACCCATGATGACTCAATTTATAACTTTGACCTAAATTTTGTTGATATTATTATTGTGACCAAGTTTCATAAATATAAGGTCAACATTATGACCTCTAACGACTACACAATGTTTTGCTACAATTTGCCCTAGTGACATAGTTTTTTACCCTTGATCATCCATTTTCTACCTTGGCCTCAATGTTGTTCAGGTGATCACTCTGACCAAGTTTCATAATGATAAAGTCAAAATTGTGAATAAAAATGCAATTGTGGACGAACAGAGAAAGAGAACAATCACTATTTCTCCCGAATCGATAGATTCGTGTACATTTTGTATATTGTCATTATTGTATACAGTCCAAACACAAATATCCCTTTTCCATTAGACACACGTGTATACAACACGTGATATGTGTAAAGTTTGAGCATATTGGATTAATATTAAAGAAATGAATAAAACTTTTGTTTCCCCTTGCAAGTGCTATTTTGAGTCATTCTGTCGACATTTGAATGGGTAGTATACATGTACCAACACGTAGACTGGCATATATATGAAAAGTCAATATTTGTATTCGATAGAAGAAGGTTGCATCTTTCAGAAAATATAAGCTTTAAGGTGCAATTAGTTAATATTTAACGACTTACACGGGAATTATTAGAACTTAAAATTCCCCATGTAGTATGAAATAAGGAAAATGCTGAAATTGGTACCAAAAGTGACCTTAATCATGTCGATTGTTTTGTATTTTCCCCACTGAACTCGCATATTTGACGTTTTGTCTGTAGTTGATAATAATCTTTAGAAGGTAAAAATGCAAAGACACTCTGTTTTGCAATTTGTTTGAGGTTGACCATATTTTTTAGCTTCAATGACTGGACTAGAAAGCTTTTTCATACATACAAATTCAATTAACGTCTCAAAACTTGCATTGAGCTATACCGTACCTACATTGAAACTTTTAGATTGTTATCTTATAATAGGTATACTTTACAATTGAACACGACTTACTATTATGTTGTGGATTGGGAATGTACACCAATAAAAGATTGAAGTAGAAAGATTGCAAAATCCTGTATAAATGAGAACATGTTCGAAAACATGGTAATATCATTGAACTAGGCATTCAGTTGCTTGCGAATGAATTACTGATTGATTGAATTACATTTCAGAATACATACATGTAACTGGAATCATGCAAACCATAGATCAAAATGACTTGTGGCATAATGTTATAAAATCATATAACATGATTATTTTTTCATACTCAGTCATCAATATAATACATTCTTGATCTGGATATTTGTCGAAATATTGGAATTTTTTAAATGTGCAACTCAAAGTTTTAGTACTACATTAACTGTGTATATAATTTATTACGCCAACTGCCGAGTTTTTTTTACAAAAGATACACAATCAGATTCACATTGTAACAACCAACTGGATATTTCACAAACGAAACAAGAGCTGTTGATTTATTGCATGATCCAGTATCAGAACAAACTGATACTAGAGTATATGATGGACACCTGTTTTGCTCTTACAGCTACTCTTGATGCAGATGCCACGTAAAGATAATTATGTTATTGGTTGATTTATCAATACGCTAGATTTCACGTTCTAGAGTATATTATACGCGCACTACGTGTTAATGAGCATTAAAACGGCAATCAGAAAAGATATATCTTTGCTTCTCAGTGCGATTTCCTCATATATTTTAAGAAATACTCCAAGTCGTAGTAAATAGAAATGTAATTATTTTGTTCTCACATCGTCTTGAATTATCATAACGCAATGTCTTAAAATATGCCCCCTATACATCAACTCAACTAGTACAGACATTATAGAAGAGATTGTAGCTTTTGATGCTTTCCAATACAAGTAAGGATACATATTATTTTGCTACATGTATTTATATTTAATAATTATGAAAAGCATGCAAACCATGGCGTATATAAGCTTGTTTAAAGTATATTTTAAAGGAATCGGGATTAAACGTGTTGTGTTGGAGACTTTGGTGAGTTATCTTGCGCTGCATACATTCTGCTTTAACTCGTCAGTGCATTGCCATATTTAATAAAATTATCGATGGATAGCTATGTGCAAAAATGGGTATATCAATATGATATAGTTGCTAAATGAGCAAATATCATAAGCAGGAGGGGTCATATATGATTGGTTCATGATTTTACCCAGTTCACTCTTTCTAACAAATTCAGCAATTTACAGACATATTCACATTCATCTTGAAACATACGTAACACTCACTGACAAATCACAAACGTCTCAAGAGTAATTCGTTGGAAATTACGGAGGTAATTAGTTAGTAATTACAAAGTAATAAAAAAAAACTTCAAAACAAGTACACGTATGATAGTTCGGTTTATTTTCTTAATTCGTTTTATGATGTTCGTCGATGAAGTAGACATACGAGGTTATGGTTTGTTAGTAATTATCAGTTTATTTTAAAGTGTATAGGGCTATATTCTAACAGTGATTAAATATAAAAATAATCACTTGCATCGTTTTCAGTATGATACTAGACTACCTTAATTGTAAAATAAAACTTTTGATTGGTTCCAAGTACTTTGATTCAATCGTCGAAAAATTGGATTTAACGTGTCAGGGTGGGTGGTATTGTAAGTTAAACCCACTTTGATTTCGACTTCACTGATTATACTGAATGATGCTCCAGATCACGATGTTCTGATGAATAATTAAGCTAATTGCTTCTAACGACGTTCTGATGTGATTCATGAAAAGTATTTACTTTTCTCAGCGCGTTTCACTAGGGTAAACAATACTGTATTTTGAGCAACTGTATAACAAGAAGTGCCAGTAATTTGAATGCAAAGCTGTCTGTTATTATAGTGATTTATGTACTTGAACACATTAACGTTCATTTTTTCTTACATACGTAACGGTAGTTACTTCTGCTGTCCTATGTATGTGACTGCCAATCCGACATTTTGCATTCACATAAGCATGTGTTTTCGAATATTTGTAAAATTACGAATATACATACTTTCATTCGCGCATTTTATCTTGAATTGAGGGTTTGCGAATCACTGCCTACACAATCACAATACAAAATATGAGACTATCACAAATGGTTGTTATAGTTGTGAATACTTGCTAACATTGAATGATACTTTAAATCTAATAAAACTATGGGAGCGTTAACATGGATTGTTGTCAGACCTATATATACAAGCGAAACTTCGCTGTGGGTATTGTATAAAACACGAAATAAGAACTATAAATATAGTATTTATTTTCACTGACAATTCCCTATTACCATGTATTAGAACAGGAATGATGATAGTTACGTACCACAAAGTAGATGCAGACATGTGTACCGTAATAGCTAAACAGGTGCGAACCAGCAATTCTGATGATTAACGCATGTTCTAAAATAATAGTTCAAACTTTGCGGTTTGTAAAGTAGATACGTTTTTTACTCTGTGGTGTTGACATTAATACATCGTTCTGTGTTTAACAATCCATCAAGAAACCATTGTTGCATTTCAAGATGTTTATTTTAGAACATAATTTACGGTCAATTTCACATATTCCCTGTCTATGTAATATCGAGTATGTCACTTGTGAAGACACGCCTGTATTTGTATTAACTTCTGACATTTGTTGTAATGTAAAGATAGAGATTTACCAATACACAAGCATTAACAAACCAAAGATTCAAAGCAATAAGATACAAGATGTACATTATTTCCAAGATTGCACTTATATTTAAGACAATGCATATCGTAGTTGTTTAATGCACATCTCGTGGCTTGGATTCATTATTTGGACGAAATCAATATGCCATGAAATTGTTTACGTTAACAGCACAATTCACACCATGATCACAAGATAATCGTATTGTTGCAGTAACCAATATACCACGATAATTGGTTACCTGAGTATGATGATTTATAAAATACAGTACTACAGTATAGTGTATCCAGTATTCTGTATGATTAAAACACACATGCAAATCAGTCTTGTGCGAAAGTATACTTATTGTTTCGAATAATTTCATCTTTATCCAAAACTAGGTGATTCCAATTGAGTGAGTGTACTCCTTCTAAACAGCAATCTTGATTATGTCGATATTCATTCCGGTTGTATTATATGTAATATCCTGACCTCCTGTCCGATTGTGATAGCGAAATGAATGCTTGCGTGACATTACATAAAAAGGTAGTTTTGTAAATAAACCAATGGATCATCCTCTTTTTATAATTGTTTTGAGCAGTTCTACAGAAACGGACATTGTGGACATTATGCTATTTCTGAGGTTTAAGAGTACTGATGGTGTTCAATACTTATCGGAATACTATTTATTTCACTATATGTATACACTTCAGTGTCATATCACTACTCAATGTTTACAATCCCCATTGACGGTAATTCACCGGTGCTGCCCAGCCAATTTGCTATATATATCCCTAGTGAGGCATTCTGAAAATCAGCATATTTGAATGCAACCCAGAATAAATTAACAATATATGAAACAGGGCGAGCTAAATAATTATTCCTGTTTCAAGTCTGGTTTTGAGAGTAGGAAATCGATCAAAGGGTACGGAACATCATACGAATCACTACGTTTCTCATAATATGTAGTATCAATATTAATATTAAAATAAGCATCGTCAGCTTCCAAATGAAATTCCACTATAGGTACAAAATATAATTAACAAGAATATTTCCCACGAGTACATTTGAACTATGTAAGCCATTATTTCACTGCAGAGACATACGTGTTTTAGGAAATTGTAGAATGTTTTTAAAGATTCTACATTCCAAATTTCAAAGGTCTAGTAACCGTGCTTTCGTAACATTATGTATCAAAGTGTGAACGTTGACAATAAATTTCACTTTTTATATGTTACATGTATAAAACAGATCAAATATTTATTATACAACAAACAAAAAACAGCTAATGATTCTTCCTATAACTCCAATCAACTGCAGCAATCGTCAATACAATTATAATCTATCTAAAATATAGCAAACAAAGCTGTTCATGCAATTGCAATATCAACACGGCAATCCAGACAAGTGTTTATTGTTTCAGATCATGTAATGACACTTCCTGGTAGAATTCCAATGTAGGAAATAAACACTATTACCACAAGCTGTGAAGATAATACAATAGTCATCATTAACCTTGACTTTATCATGCATGATGTTCTCTTTATGTTAACCACAAACCATTAACCATAATCTAATGTGCGGGTATCATACTTGCATTCACAGCATGTCAGGATGGTAACGGTAGTACAATAACTTGGAGAAGGTGTGTTGTTGTACATTTATCACGTGACGATAATGGATGTTCAAAAACCCACATTCTTATTTCTTTCTAGATACTAGACAAGTTGAAATCATAAGCATATTACAAGATTGAATATTATCGAACAACAATAATTTTATTTAAAAACTTCTGACCTCCTGTAAAATATTTTTCTGTACTGAGTATATACAATTGTGTAAATAGTTGTCAACATTTCGCTTGTCACATTAGTAGAGGGAATATCACATCAAGATTCCCTACATCGCAGAATTCTCTGTATTGCACTGTTGCTCTTTTACCTTACTGTCTCAACAGTAAATTAAAAGGACGTCATTACAACCTGAATGAAATTGTTTCCTATTGCAATACACGTAGAAGAAACCACACTTGGCGTCTGCTTTTGTACAATTATAATAAATAGTTATCAAATACCATAATACAGATGCTTTTGTTTTAAAGATGATTACATATGGGACAGGGTAGGAGACACTGTTACGAAACCAAACTGCATTAAATAGGAAATTTTCATATTCGAAACAAGACAAAACGAGGAACATTGGAGTATATAAATAAAGGTATTTGTGGCTTATTAATACGATTTAACTCAGAAATGAAGACATTACATTATTACTTAATGTCTTGATAACGGCTGTCGGTATATAACTTTATGCGCATACACAAATGTAAGTGCTGACGATTTGCTGCTCAACACTAAAACAAATGTCATTGTGTAATATAGCAATTGTATTTCTATCTGTCGGCAAATTTCAATGACATGAGTAAATATTGGTAAAATTGTTTTATTTTTGTTTCAAAGCCAAACATTATGTCGTCATTTTTCTGTAGCTCGTATCATTTAACAATATAACGGAGTGTCGTGCCAAATATAAATGACTGATATATAGATGACGTGAGGTAACATTGCAACTAATAATGTTTCTATAAACATTTTAACTGTTTGAAATTATGTTATTGATATGATTTGTCATACCTGTTCCACAATCAAGTGACTGATGTTTACATTACGTGAGATATTGAGCGTGCTCTATCGGACACATTACAAGTAATCATATTCTAATTAAGAATAAAAGCATTGTGCAGACTTCGTTTTGAACAAGGCCCACATTCTTATAGGAAAGTGATTTGTAACGGTGTGTACATAGTTATTGTATATACCGGAACAAGTATAATGTTATATCGTAAACAGAGCCCAATAATCGGACGTTTCATCTTAGATAAATCATTGATTGTGTACTTCAAACAGTTGAGTATCAATAAAACTATATTTCGAAAAGCCCCAGGTGCGTCACCGTG
The DNA here is from genome assembly GCA_963678985.1 of Spisula subtruncata. Lineage (NCBI taxonomy): Eukaryota > Metazoa > Mollusca > Bivalvia > Venerida > Mactridae > Spisula > Spisula subtruncata. Next base: position 4,992,389 of record OY787660.1, on the reverse strand, counting down.
AGCATAACAATGTTCAGCCCAGCGGATCAAATTGACGGCTACTAAAAACTTGTTCTTCTATTTGAACCAACATGCCGTATGTTTGTAGTCGTTTATGTATTCCATATTACGTTTCTTATGTAGCCATCCTGACCCCAAATAATAGGACATTTAGGAAAGATCTAGGTTTCAATATCTTCTAACAATACTTAGTTATGCAATTAACAAAATAAACATTTGTACAAAGTGAGCGAAAGTGATTAATTGTAATACTTTACATACTAAGTTATCCTTAGCTCTATTAGTTAGCACGGTTAATTTATTTGTTTAAAACGTCTATTGCTGATAAGTACAACTACATTTTTGCCTCGTAGGCGGACACCACATTTAGCCTTTTTGAGAATGCTATGACAATAGCTATCTATTAAATATTTAAAAAACGCATATTAACCCACAACTGATTGTATGGGATTTTAACGATTAACATACGTCTTGAACATTTTTTAAGCAATATTTGACATTGAGTCAAACACCACTTATATTGAGGGTGACTTTAGTTCAAATTAATGTTAAATTAGGTGTAGTTTTAGTTTTAATTAGTGAAAACGCTTATTTATACATACAAATTCAAGTAACGTCCTAAATCCTGCGTTGGAAACTAACTTATATTGAAAATGTTTAGATTCCAATATAATAATAGGTAGATAATATAACCATTGAAAACGACTTAATATCATGATGTGGATAGGGAACGCCTGCACATCAATAAAACAGTGCAGTGGAAATATTGCACAAACATGTACAAGCAATACAATGTTCGAAAACGATGCAAACTATATATTACGTATAATTGAAGTAGACATTGATTTTAATTGTTTGTGAATAAATTACAGATTTATTAAAACACATTTGAGAATACATTCATATACAACTGGACATATGCCAACCATATATATAAATAACTTATTATTTCGGTTATTACACTAACTGGAGGTTATTATAACTACATGTAGTATTGTAAAGACATGTAAAATAGTTTTGTAAATATTTACTTCGTTTTGACATTTAAAACCAACTGCTCGTCTTGGTAAGAATGTCCCTGATAGGGTGCCGATTTGTGGTGGATAACACTTTAGAAGACACGTAAATCTCTGATGAGAGAATGGGAAACCTTAGAAGTATCCGACATTAGTTAGATTCTTTTTTATAAAGGACTTTAGTCGGGCAGAGAGAAAATAAGTGTGTTCTTTATCGTTGTGCTAATCGTATTTGATCACAAATCAACATTATTTGTGCCTAATGCAATGCTTAATATTACCATAAATTCGTTTTGGCCCATGTAAATCCATCATAGGACATGCTAATGATCTATTTATGCATCCTATATTGTTTGAAGGCTAATATATAACATTACGTGACGTTTACGACTTTATTTTTATCAAGAAGTTTGCTCAGTTTACACTTTAAGAAAAATACAATGCCTTTTTACCAATTCTGGCTTGTGCTTAAGATTAGTTTTGCTGGCAAATGTAATATCCGAGCTAAATGTATCTCCGGCATAAATCTTGTAGTTTTATTATAGTCAAATATTGAAACATTATATTGCATTCAAGTACTTGCGCGCATGTGTGGGTGTGTGTGCGTATGTTGTATGTATGTTTTACATGCGTATTGTATTCATTATGTCTCAATATTATGCTGTAATTGTTAACATGATCCATGGGCATAATGTCTATATTTATAAATTAAAATGGAAAATGTATTATCTCTACTATTGTATTACTTATTTGACATTTCGTGTTGTCAATGACGTGTAATATCTTCGAGTTCCAAAGCAAGTTTCCGCACATAATTAGTGACGTAATAATTGAAATACAATATTTCAAATCTCGTCATTAGTAAGGTCCCGATGATCAACATACTGTAAGTAACGTCATATAATCACGATCCATTGTTAATATATAACAACCATTGTCTAGATTTATCACTTTGAACTTTATTTTCTTCTGCAACGACAACAGTCTGCATGTCTGTGCTTTGCTCCTACGTTCATATAATGTTTGCTCTTTAAAACGTTGTTGGGGTTTGATATTGTCGTAAGAGAATCTTTATGACACTTTTTTCACTTTTGCAGATATACTGTATAATACAGTGATATTCCTTATTAATCACCTTGAATAATATATCAACTCAAATAAATAATACTGGACTCTTAGGTAGGTCAAGGGAATGGTACACAGTCATACTGTTGGATACAGATGCGAAAGTTGTGGTTAAACCTTTTTCAACTGATGCGTCAGTGTATTTATCTTATTTCGACTTAAAAGTATTGAAAACGAACCAGATATAGATTATTATACAAAACACTTATGTTAATTTCAAGTAACCGTCTTATTGACTTTCCATAACGTAACACAATGCGAAATTTGCATTCCTTCGGCAATATGTACGAAACTAATTTGACAATTTCTTGAATTTAAAGTGTCAGTGTGTGTGGTATTGTAAGTTAAGCCCACTTTAATTTATATTTTACTGTTAAGACTGAATATGATGCCACAGGACATGATGTTCTGATGAATTATCTGTTTTAAGTCAGCTTATTGCTTCTAATGAAGTTCAGTTGTGATTTATGAGGGCGTTTTACCAAGGTAAACAATAGTGTATTTGTATCAACAATATAAAAAGCTAACAATGAAATATTTAACTGTTTATCCTTCCTATACATTGTTTGTGATTTGTAGGATGTTAACCAGTGGGTATATATCGTGACAGTTATTTTTCAGAAATGCGTCGAAATATCTCCGAGAAATTTTGTAATTGTCCGTATACTTTTTGTCTGCAAATATTAATTTTCTAGAATACAATAAAGATACCAGCAAATTCATTCAGAACTCAGTATTTTGAATGCAAAGCCGTAGGAAACACAATATAGTTATTTTATGTATTTGAACACATTATCAGTGATCTTTTGCTGGAATATGTATTTGACTGCTAATCAAATATGTTGAGTTTTGCATTCACATATTAAGCCCTTGTTTCAGAATGGTTGAATACTGTACCAATGTAAATGATTGAATGTGTGCAATTTATCTTGAATTTGGGGTTTGCAATTTACTATACAATCACACAAAATATATAACTATCGCATACGGTTGTTATATAGTATTGAAATACACATTATGTACTTACCAACATTGAAAGATTTATGAAATCTAATAGAATTATGTCAGCGTTAAAATGGATTGCTGTGCGACCTACATATACAATCGAAACCTCGCTGCGTTTATTAGGTAAAACATCACAGTAGTCTATTAACTTTCTATAAGAAAGGGAAGAATGGTGATTATCTATCACAACATGGGTGCACACATGTGCAAGGTTACTGCAAATCGTATGTGAACCAGCATAAGTGGTGGTAGATTTACGCCTAATCTAAATAATGGTTCAAACTTTGTGGTTTGTAAACGTAGACACTGTTTTAACACCGAGGTGTTGGTACTAATCCATCATTCAGTGTTTACATGTTACAATCAGTCAAGCAACCATTGTTATATCTCAAGATGTTTATGTTAGAACTGAAATTTCTGTCAATTTCACATAACCCCAGTGTATTTAATATCCACTATGTCACTTTCAAAGACATGCCTCTTTGTGAGAATTCTTTGTTCATTAACGCCTCACATTTGTAGTAAAGAAAGATAGATTTTTACCAATACACATACATAACTATAAAGGTTCAAAACCATAAACTTCTTTATTCCCTTAGATAACACATACATTTAAGACAATGCATATCGTAGTTATTTAAAGCATACATCCTGGCTTGACTGCAACATTTGGGCGAAATCCGCCTGTTTGAAATTGTTTACGTTAACAGCACTATTCACACCTGCATTAAAAAATAATCGTATTGTTCCGGTAACCGATATACCAGGATAATTGGTTCCTGGAGACTGATGATTTATATAATTCAAAAGTATGATGTACCGGGAGTGTTGTCTGATTAAAAGCACGTGAAAACCAGTCGTGTGATAAAGAAAACATATTGCTTCGACTGAATTTCTTCATGGCGAATTTCACCAAAACCTGTTGATTCCTATTGGATGATATTAAGCCTTTTAAACACCAATCTCGGTTATGGCAATGTTCATACCGTTTGTATTATATGTAATATCTGGACCTCCTGTTAGATTGTGATTAAAACGAATGTTCGGGTGACATTACCTCACTTTCAAAGAAGGTAGTTTCATAAATAATCTAAAGAACCATCCTCTTTTGATTCAATCTTTGGTATTAGTACATTACGTTCTGAATAACGTGCCAGTTTACCGATCAGTTTTAAGAAGTAACCAACTTGATTATCACTCAAAGTATTAAATAATGTATTTTGATATTCTCATCATTAATTCATATCACGAAGTTCATTACAAGCAAATAATTTGTGATTAAAAAAATTGAAATAAAACAATTTTGAATTGATCTGTTTCCTTAAAGTATTGGTAAACATTCCACCACACCTTCTCACATTTACAATGTTTATTCCTATATAATTCAATACACCGGACCAACATGATTAACGATCATCCATTTTATTTAAGAAATAAAAATCTGTTCGCGTTTATTGTCGGTGAATAAAACACAGGCAGGAGTTTGGATGCGGAAAAAATAAATCACAAGTGCGTAGCACGAGTGATTTAATTTTCTGCATCCGAACGAGTGCCTGTATTTTATTCACCGAAAATATACAAGAACAGAGTTTTTATTTCGATTCTAAATACGATAATACCCCGCACTATTTAACTGCGCGCATTCCACTTTACCTGTTTACCTTTTACGATTGCTGAAATTAAGTGGCAATAGCTGGTACAATTACCTCCCCCGTCATTTTACTACGAACCGGAAGAATAATTTACTACAATGTTAATATTTTTCATTCATAAATATGTCACGTGATATTTATTTCCCACGACGGTAGTTGGAACTATTTTTGAACCGCACATGTTCATGTTCGATGTATTATGAAGAAGCAAAACAAATTTGTGCAGTTTAATTTGTTTATTTGCAGAAACAGCAGTAACAGTGTATTGAATAAATACTTATTATGTATTTTATTGAGTTGTTGTGCCATTTTAGAGCGCACAAACAGATATGACCAATTTGCTGTATACGGGGCGTAAGTAGTAACAGCCAATGTGGCAGCTATTTATTATGGGGGCAATAAAACATGGTACGGTTCGTTCTTTGTGAATTGGATTAATCCGCGAATCGTGTTAGAATATTGTTTTGAGCAATTCTACAGAAACACCTGTACAGTTACGGACCTTACGCTATTTACGAGGTTTAAAAGTTCTAATAGTTTTCATCAAGTATCTTGACTCTTATTTGTTTACTCTTTGTATACACTTAAATGTCGTATCACTAATAAATGCTCCCCATGAGAGTAATTTGCTGGTGCTACACTGGCAAATTGCTTTAAACGTATATCCCTAGTGAAGCTTTTTGAAACTCACCATATTCGCAATTTCAAAATATGAGACAGGACGAGCTTAACGATTGTAACCGTTTGCACTCTGGCTGTTATATATTTATCGATCACAAGATATAAGTATCAACACGTTTCTCATAATACGCGGTAATAATACTAATAAGGATTGGCAGCTTCGCAATGAAATGCCACTTATAGGTACAAAATATAATTACCAATAATTACTCCCACGAGTACATTTGAATAACGTTAGCAATTATTTCACCCCAGAGACATACTTGTACCTATAAGGATATTGTAGAATATTATCCAGTCCAAATTTCAAAGATCTAGTAATCATAGTTTCGTAAAATCATGTATCAGATCCAATGTCAGTATACAACTTTAAACAAACAGTCATGGTCAACGATTCTTGTTATTACCTCAGTAAACTTCCGCAATCGTCAATACAATTAGCATATACCTAAAGGAATAAAAAACATAGTAATTACAATTCCAACACGACAAATTCCAGACAGGTGTATATTGTTTCAGATCAAGTAATAAAACTTCCTGGTAGAAATCCAATGTAGAAAATATACTGTGCCACCACAAGCTGTGAACATAATACAATAGTAATCATTTACCGTGACTTTGACATGCATAATGTTCTGTTTATGTTAACCACCTACGATAATTCATAATGTTGTATACATATACCATACCATCTTCACAGCATGTCAATGTTGTAACGGTAGTGCAATAACTTGGCGAAGGCGTACTGTGGTATATTTATCAGGTGCCAATACTTAATGTTCTAAAGTAAACCCTCATATTTCTTTCTCGACAACATTAAGGTTGAAATCAGAAACATTTTAAAAGATGAAATATTATCAAGCGTCAATGATATAATTATTTTTACGGAAGCCTCCCGGTGCCAAATCATAATATTCTATACAAAATACAAAAAAAAGAATTGGACATTTTAAGTCCTACGTAGGTGACAAAAACCTTAAGGACGATTTCGGTAGTAATTTCTGCGCATCCCAATGCGCAAGTTTGACTCTTCACCGAGAAGATACTCGCACCTGACTTCGGATACGCAACGCTAAAATAATGTCGGCTCAATATAGAGTCAAGGGCTGTTTTACTAGCAAATCAAAAGCTATGCATAATGTTAGAATGAAGAATTTGTATAATTCTAACAGAAGGTGTCAGGTTCCTTTTAATATTGAGTCTGAACGTGAAAATAATCGTTCCGATAGCGTTACCCCACCCACCAATGAGCGTTCACTTTCAACTTCGTCTGCCGAAAGTCGCTCGCTTTCAAGCTTTTGTATAGCAGGCAGGAGAATTGTTGAAATTGATCATTTGGCTAAACAGATGTTTTGCACTGATTGCAAAATGTCGTTAAACCTGGTGGATATTTCCCACGAAGTCAAACACGGCTTGGGATCCACCTTGTTTATAGACTGCCAGTGCGGCATTGTAAATAAGGTCTCCACATGCAAATCCCACCGCACAGGAGCCCGTGGGCCAGCTGTGTTTGATATAAACACAAAAGCTGCCATAGGTAAATCATATTCTGATCAATATTTTTATCATTTGATTATTTCTTTTTTGTGAATGTTGTTAAATTTGTAGATTTATCCGGCAGCATGTTAAAAGTACATGCCGGCAGTTGCCATTTCACATTGCATGTCTCGTTTCGTTTCTCTTTGTTTTGTTAATTTATTGGAAAGCAAAGTGGAACAGTATTTCGGATAAACTTGGCCCGGATGAGTAATTTTCAAGTTTGTAGTGCCAGCAATCGCTGATCAGATCAGGATGACATGCAGTCATGAAATTAACTTGCTAAGGAGAGATACAAGGAATACGGGTACGTTAATGGCTTTGCTTGTTTCAAATAGATTCCTTTTAATTGGTTCTTTAATGTGACCGGTGTGCATATCGCAGATACATGTGACACTAACTCTTCTTGTTGGGTTGGAAACACAAATAGCGTTTCAGTGAGTGACCAAGTGCCCTAGCTGAGAATCCAATTCAAAACCTTTTGATCACTTTATCCGCTTGACCACTGTGCTGCCCATGTAAATAAGGTCTCAAATTCTCAATGTTTAAAATAATGCCAAGCATAGCTTTTATTTGCTTTGTTTTTACTGAAATATTGAAGGCATATATATATGTGTGCCTCCACACCCATTTGAACCCAGGTTGCCTGGTTAGCCGGCAAACCGCTAACCACTCAGAGCTACGAATTTTCAATGTTGACATTGTAAATAATACTTTGATATATTTTGTACCGATGCTGGGGTAAAGTTTCAAAGACCTGAATATTGGTAGATTTTTCTAATTTCATACAGTTCTGTTAATTTTGTTTCAAAGCTACTGAAATTACAAAACTTAATGAGTTAATTGCAAATAAAATTTAATTGACTAGTAAAAGTGAAATTAATTAAGCTGTGACTCAAGTTTCAAAGAGTCTTTGACATAACATACAGACTAATCATATTCATTTATGTTGAAAATAGGTGTGATTTATTTTAATAATTATTACAGCGTTTCCACGGTTGCTGAAAAACATACTTTTTGTAGGTCAGGGAAAAGTCAGGAAATTCTCCATTAAAGATATTGTCAATGATAAGTGTCATTTCCTATCTATATAGATGAAGAACATACTAAATAAATCCTAGCTCGCTATGCATGCTCAGGATAATGTTTTATAAATCAAAATTACTTAATTTCAATCAACTGCCAAAACACATGAAGCAAATTTAGCTTCCCAGTGTTCCCACTGACATTTTTACTTGGAGTACAAACACAGGTCTTCTTACAATTCTGTACCCCCTGAGTAACAGTTATATAGTAGAGTGCATCAAAACTGGGCGTAAAGCAAGCCATTTAGGGGGATAAAAAACCCTCACTTAGGTATTTTTGGGAACACAGTCACTGGCCTTCTTTTCTCTCCAAAATGTATTTATATTGTGCAATTTTGCCTGACTGCTCTAAAAAGTCAGGGAAAACTACTCTGTTTTGGGGCGTCAGGGAACCCTGTTATAATTACTGATTAAATTATAATTGTAATTATTTTTCAGAAATAATCTGAAATACACAACTCTTAAACTTGGCGACACTGAGCTGGATGGTACCCAGTGATACCCATGCAATTTGCATTTAATACTCCATACTGGTTCTCAGAAAAATATATGGAGGGGGACCAAGATCCTTGGGGTTTGTTTGACATCATTGCATGTAAATTTGAATATAAATGGCTGGTTGATACTTGTTTTTACAAATAAAGCCAACTATGAATAAATATGAATATTTTCATCAGTGGAGGGGTCAATTATATTAAATACATAGTTTTTATGTATATAATGTATGTATTTATTTGTAATGGCATAAGGAGGCTGATCCTCAATTTTGATAATGTTTTACTCACTTATTTTTAGAAAAGAATATCAGCTCAGGAGGTGGCTATGTTCTTTTTAGCTCACAGGATGAGTTATTGTGATTTGTCTGTGAGTGGCATCCTTTTGTCTTCAACAATTAATTTGAACATCTCCTGATTACTTCTTAGCTAATTTTGAAGAATCTTCTTATAATTTATCAGATGCAATGATGGGCTGTCAGATTTCTAGCTTTCATCATGATTCAATTAAAAACATGCCCTATTTCTAAATCATGTCACAGATCTATGTTTATATTGTGTCCCTCAGTCAAATTCCTATTTCCACTCTATGAATATACATGTATCATGCATGGAAAATTAAAAAAGATTCTTTGCAGACGCTGCTGACCTGATTTCATTTTAGTTGCACTAAATGTTCCTTTTGTAACCATTTACCAAATACCTTATGGCTCAAAAACAGGCTAGTTTCTACTATTTTTATATGTAGAAAACATAAAAATCTTATCAGAAAATCTTATCTTATCTTGCACTTTTTCAATACAATTACTCAGGAATGTTCCTTGGCTGACCTTCTACAATTTGAAATTTAATGTTTATTGCTTAAATGTTATAAATATGGCTGTCAGGGGTGGGGCTAATTTATACTATAATAGAAAACTTTAAAATCTTCTTCTCTGAGAAACTGCTGGTCGGATTTCAATATGAATTCACAAGAATTGTACCATTGTATGACTCTCCTCTGATGATTAATTTCTTTGTTGAGCTGGACTTGTACATCAGATATAGGTAGACATGGAATGGTACTCAGATGAGCAATCTGGGGACCACCCTCTTGTTTAGGAGGTTTATGGAAGCTATTTGAAGGTTCATATTGAACCTGTGCATGTGCATGTATCTTCAAGAAGTAACAACTGAACTGGTAAGTATTTTAATGTTATTTTCATTTCTTGCTGTATTCACCAAAATAAAAGCTCCCTCACTTTTTGGAGAATAAAATACTTTTTTAAAAAAAATCCTATAATAATTGATGTTTTATATTTTTCGAAAATTAAAACTCCCAAATAAACACCCCCTTTGCAGAATGCATTCCCCTGGGTGCATTTATTCCGGGGAATATGGTATATAATACATGTATTAATTAATAAGGAAATACTTGACACTAAACTTGCATGCTTAAAAAAACTAGTGACTAATATTACTCCCATACCAGTTTGTTAGAAGAAGGATCTCTAAACTTGTACTCAAGCTGTCAATTTATTCATCCTAGAATTATGTTCCAGTCATTATTATGCCCGCCCAGGAATTTATGCATAACAAAAATGTCTGAATTCCTGCTGACCCCACTTCCGCCTCCCCCGAATACGCCCTCCCACCCCTGGACAGGTAAAATATTGAATGATGCATGATTATAGTTGATTCAATAAGTAATACTAATGAGGAACCTATCTCATTCGGAAGAATAGCTGGTTTTACTGTTAACTCAGGTATACTTACAATGTAGTTAAACCTAGATACACATAGTTTACCTGACAGACAACTCAATGTTTACTATCCGTTCTCGTTTAATTTTCTAACTATTGTAGCTGTTATGAATTGTATAAACAGTTCAACTCAAAATCTGACTTTGTTGATTTTCTTCCAAGTGTTGAAAAGTTGCTGGTTCCTTGTGACAGGGTAAGTTAGTACTGATGAGCATACAGTCCAGGAAAATTGAGTTGTTTAATTAGCAGTGATATATCGCTAAAAGACTGTGTAAATAACCAGAATAAACAATTACTTCTTTTTAGCTTTGGTGATCACTCTGTCCGTTGCCGCCCATCAGTTAACAATTGTTTGTGTGCACACTAGAGGCAGCAGTTTTCAGGGCTCGACACTAACACTGGTCCCCTGGTCCGAGGCCAGTGAAAATCAAGAAGGACCAGTGAAAATCTTGAAGGACCAGTAACTGTTTTATTTACAAATTTTAGGTTTCTTTGCTGGGGGACCAGTGACCAAAAATAGTTAGTGTCAAGCCAATCTTCATGAAACTTGGTCACAATGTTGTTCTCTATGAAATCTAGGCCTATTCCAAAATGGGTCATGTGTGAGGTCACAGGTTTGATCCAATATAAATGAAACTTGCACAGAATGTTGTTCTCTATTAAAACTAGGGAAATATCTGAATTGAGTCATGTAGGCAAAAAAACTAGATCACTGGGTCAAATCATTGTAAAATATTGTGTTCACTCTAGATACCACAGTTTGGGTCAAATGTTCATGAAACTTAGCCTAAATGTTTGTCTTACTGATATCTGGGCCAATGTTTAAGCTGGTTCATGTAAGGTTAAACACTAGGTCACTTGGTCAAATCTAAAAATAATGTGTATGCACTCTATGTATACCTCAGTTTTGATTCATTATTCAAGACACTTGTCTCTTAGAAGTTGTAAGATATAAGGTGCATTCTAAGACAGGTGAGTGACCAAGAGCCCTTTAGACCCTCTTGTTAGATAAGGTACTCAACTACTTATTTATCATATTTCGCCTTACAAACACAATTTGTTCATATTACAATTTTTCAGGAATGTTGCATAGTGGATCAGGGGCTACACAGATCAAAAACTTCTTGTCATGTCTTGAAATAGAAGGCGTCCATCACACAACAATGAAAAAAAGGGAACTCGAAGTTGAGCCACACCTCGCTAGTGTTACTATGCAATCATGTTCAGATATCCTAGCAAAGGAAATTAATCTAAACAAGTAAGTTGTTTACTCTATGATGAGTGCATTTCTAGCTAATTATTGATACATTTGTTATAAATGTGACAACCAGGTAAAACATTCCCTAACATTATTATGTACAAAAGTAAACCGTTTTTTGCCCATTATAACGTTTCATACATTGACCAATTTTACATTTACATGGCATTATAACATAAAGCATCTCCTTTTGTTGTTTTTATTGAGGCGGTGTGCAGTGTGCAAGATCCAGGTATCTAGCTCAAAGGTCAAGGTCACACTTAGAGGTCAAACTTCATCAATGGCCATTATAGACCTTGTCCAGGCTGTGTCTCACTCATGAATTGACCAATCTTTCTAATATTTGGCATGAATCGCTTCATTTAACGGAGGGCCATGACAGACCCCCAGGTTCCTATCTCAAAGGTCAAGGTCACAGTTGAAGGTCAAAGACGAATTGAAGCTTGTCCAGACCTAAACTTTGTCTTGCATTGACCAATGTTTGTTATACTTGGCATGAATGTTTACCTTCATGAGACGGAGTGTCATGTCAGACCCTAGGTTACCATCTCAAAGGTCAAGGTCACAGTAAAAGGTCAAATTGTTCAGACTATAACTTTGTTGTGCATTGACTGATCTTTCTTATATTTGGCATGAAGGTTCACCTTCATAATCTGTGTCATGCTCAACCCTCAGCTTCCTATCTCAAAGGTCAAGGTCACAGTTACAGGTCACATTTCTAATAGAAGCTTGTCTGGACCATACTTTTGTCATGCATTGACCAATCTTGCTTAAAATTGGCATGAATGTTAATCTCTATTAATTTGAGTGTCATGAGCAACCTCTAGGTCATTTCTCAAAGACCAAGGTTGTAGTTAGAGGTCAAAGGTCAAATTGAAGTTTGTAGGGATCATTTCTTCTTTCTGCATGCTAGCATTTGATGTAACTTGGCACATTTAAGTGCATTTATTTCAATGTGCATCAATACTCGACATAATTTGCCCGAGGGCACAATTATATTTCTAGTTAACCAGGTTTTCACAAAGTTAAACCTGGTTATTAGAATGCCGAAAATGGCGGGCGTCAAACAGGCGATATCCGGTCAATAACTTAAGTTCGGATTTACCAATCTTGACCAAACTTGGTATGTAGGATCCTTGAATGAACATCTAGCCAGCGGTGCTCTTGTTAGGCTTTGGAATTAAAATTGTACTTTTCCCAATTTGGACCAAATGTCTCTAAAATTCCCAATCCCAAGGATAGGGGTCATGTTCCCAAAAAACTGAAAAAGCCCAGTTTTCCTTATTAAATCACTTATATGTCCCCTCCTATTGTTTATTTATGCCTCCTTAAATTGTTTTTTATCTGTCCGTTACCTGAATCCTGTTTTTGTCATTCCAAGACCCGCATACCGTATAATAGCACTTCCGTTTCTGTTTTACGACTTCTAGTATTTATAGACCTATTAACAGCTTTTAGAAACACGAGTGATACAAATACAAGGTATAAGTGGTCAGCCTATTGGTTAGTAAACCAGTGTAAGCTCCGCCCCCCTTTTGATAAGGGCTGGTTATATACATGTTGTAACTGCATGAGAGTATCAGAGAGAGAGAAAAGCATTACTGTAGCTTACGAGTCAAAATAAAGAACCATATTATAAACCATCACATGTTGCACACGGTATAACGACAGGTGGCAGTATCAGTGTTTGGTTCGCAAACGATTAAAAAAAAATAAGATAAAAAATATTTAAAATCCGTCACTGAGCTCTCCCTTTAGGAGTTGATGCCTTTCCAGGAGTAAGTAACCTTTTATTTCTCTTCGATTCCATAGTTTGATTCTCATGAGCCATGTTGTAAAGTAGGCAGTTTCCCTATTATGTCCGAGGCTCTTTCGTCAGATAAACGCCGAGGAGTTTGATTGGTTTGCCCAGTGTCTGAATATTTGACTCAGGTCCATATGCTTGAAACATAGTAGACAATGAGATTTAAACTAGATAAAAGCAATATTTTCAGAAATAGCACTAACACAGAGGAAACACCAGGTGCCGCCTTCAAATATGACATGGGTTGGCAGAAGCGTGGTTCAGGTAGGGCTTATGACAGTAAGTCTGGTGTAGGAACTGTCTTAGGCAGCAAAACTGGCAAAATTTGTGCTTTTGGCATTAGATCGAAAGACTGCCGAAAATGTTCTTTTCACCAAAATTTAGGTAAAGTACCCCCAAAGCACAACTGCCTCAAAAACTGGACAGGTTCATCAAAGGCAATGGAAAGTGACGTTGCTGTTGAATCAATAAAGAATATTGAAATTGAGAACATTCAGGTCTCTACGGTTATCATGGATGATGATACCACTACCATGGCCAAAATACAACAAAGTATTCCCCATCCAGTCGTAAAATGGAGTGACATTAATCACACAAAGAAACACCTAGGTACTAGTCTGTATATACTCCAGAAAAAACACAAACGTCTCAGTACCGGATGCATAAAATATTTTCAATCATGTTTTGGCCATGCTGTAGCTCAAAATAAAGGGAACTCTCAAGGCTTAGAAAAATCCCTACGTCAAATTGTCCCGCATGCGTTTGGCAATCATGAACATTGTGACAATAATTGGTGTGCTTATCATGAAAATCCATCAACTTACAAACATAAATATTTTGCATATGGGCGTGATTTGTCTGGGGAAGAGCTTGAAGTAGACTTAACATCACTTCTTGAGACATTCATAAGAAATGTTGATAAAATTTCACCTGGAGAATCAACCAGAGATGTTGAATCTTTCAACAACATGATTGCTTCAAAAGCACCAAAAAGATGCCATTATTCAGCCTCCAGTGCTCTTAAGAACAGGGTTAATTGTGCTGTAGCTGAAAAGAACATAGGTACTACTTATGTTAATCAGGTCAATTCATCAGTTGGTGTTTCACCTGGTAGGTTATTTGAAAAGCATGCCCTTAAAAAAGACAAAATACGTAAACGAAGGTTATTGTATGAGAATACCAAGGCCTTCAAAAAACGAAAGATAGAAAAAAAGCTAATAAAAAGTTCATCCAAATCACAAATTGAGTTGCGTGAAGGAATAACGTATCAATCTGCAGTAGGTTTTCAAGAAACCAATGCTAATGATGTCACAGAAATCCCTTGTCCTAAACTTGCACCCGTGGACATTGAAGTAAAGTTCCCTGAACAATATTTGTTAGTCTATTGTGACATAGAAACCACCTCATTAAGTTTGGATTGTGATATAATTCAAATAGCTGCTGTAGCTAATCTTGATTGTTTTTCTGAGTATATTTTACCATCACAGCCTATATCTTTTTTGTTGGAAAAACACCATTTTGAAAGAGATGCACAAAGCAATATGACCACATTAGCTGAGCTGTATGATCAAAAGATTCTAACAAAACCAATGGCATTAAAAGTTGCAAGGAGTGGACTTCAGCTATGTCATCTAAAACTAGCAATATCACGTGGAGGTGTTGATGGACTGGCAAAACTGTTCTCAGAAAATATCACTGGTAAACCAAGAGTGACTAAGTCCAAAAAAATTGTAATCAGACTTCATGAGTATCTTACAAAGAAAACGTAGATTAGATCATTCTAAATACATGTATCTCAGGTTCATGACTCATTGTTTAACCACAATGTTTATCTCTATTTCATACACAGTTCTTCAATGTCTATATGGTGGGTGACGTGATAGTTGCTAACCATAACGTTTATCTCTATTCCATACAACGTTTTCAATGTCTATATGGTGGGTGATGTAATGGTCGCTAACCATAACGTTTATCTCTATTTCTTACACTGTTTTTCAATGTCTATATGGTGGGTGATGTGATAATCGCTAACCCTAATGTTTATCTCTATTCCATACAATGTTTTTCAATGTCTATATGGTGGGTGACGTGATAGTCGCTAACCGCATTGTTTATCTCTATTCCTTACACCGTTTTTCAATGTCTATATGGTGGTTGATGTGATAGTCACTAGCCGTATTGTTTATCTCTATTCCATACAACGTTTCAATGTCTGTATGGTGGGTGATGTGATAGTTGCTAACCACAATGTTTATCTCTATTCCATACACTGTTTTTCAAAGTTTATATGGTGGGTGACGTGATAGTCACTAACCATAATGTTTATCTCTATTCCATACAACGTTTTTCCGTCCGTCCTTCCGGCCTGGTTAACCCAAATTGACTGTTTCTTCTAGCATTACTATGGCTTGCTACAAAGCTTTCATACTTACATGGATGTTGTATATGACCACTCTTCACACGCCTGTATCACCTGACTCCATTTTGACCTTCACCTTGACCTAATTTTGGACTTAGACTTATTGAAAGGCCAAATTCTTGGTTAACCCAAATTGACCGTTTCTTCTAGCATTAATATGGCTTGCTACAAAGCTTTCATACTTGCATGGGTGTTGTATATGACCACTCTCCGCACGCCTGTATCACCTAACTCCATTTTGACCTTCACCTTGACCTAATTTTGGACTTAGACTTATTGAAATGGCTTCCACGGGGGTATGCTAAGCGTTTATTGAATGCAGTCTTGTTTTTCATCCATTGATAATAACGAAATAAGTTCAAACTTGTGCGTCTGTAATCATTATTAGATATCTGATGTGAAATCATATTGTGTGTTTGTTTCACTTTCAGAAATTAATCTATTTACTCTTTAAAGAATACTGAAACTTGAATTTATAAATGTGTATGATATTTCAAATTAAAACATTTAGAAACACATTAGGTAACTCACCAACGTCGGGTCCCAAGCCCCGAGTGAAAAAGCAGGAGGGCCTAATTGTGTATTGTTTCTTTAATTCTAATTTTATAATCAGATTTTGAACCGATAAAAAAATTATTGCTAGTAGATGAAAGTACTTGTTCAACAAGGAAAGCCATCTTTACCATCTGTGCTTTTAATCTGTGTGTGGTATCTGAAATGTAACTTCAAGAGCTGCCAGTCGTAAGATAAAACACCAACATAGGCAGTGACTCTTAGTTCACACTGTTGTTACCCTCGAAATGATGAAGTATAATAAAATATTTTTTATATAAGTCACATTTAGAATATAGAAATTGAAAGTTTTACTAGTATCTCTGCAAAATATTGAGTGCACAATTAGTTCATACTTTTTATTATACACCTATTGTAGGAAAATCCCATGGTGAGGGTGCGTCCACAATCGTTTCATACTGTACAATAATCATTAATTTTCATGAGGATTATATTTTGTGGATTTCGTGGTTCCCCTTTAACCACGAAATCAAATCCCATCAAACACTGATTTTGGTCCTTGTATTTATTCCCTGAAATGCAATATCCACAAATTAACGTCCCATTGAAATGGTCTTTTTTACCAACACCACGAAATTTCGTCCCATCGAAATTACATGATTTTGAAGTAGTCTTTTATCCTTACCAGCCTTGGCCAGAAGTTGTATTAAAAACTAGGTCACATGGTCACCTAGCGCATTTCTTAACACGACATATGCTCTCCAATTAAAATAGTTCTTGGCTGATCCACTTGGTCAGAAGTTGTTTCCCACCCATCTAGAGATGAACTGGTTGGTAACACAGAGGTACCTACGCATGTATCAGGTGTCTCTTAGGAACGAGCTAACAGCTACTCCTTGTATCACCCTACTCTAGCGCCCGGGCAGATGATCTAACCTCCAGATCAGCAGTCAAGCGGGCTATTTACTTGACCATCATGCCACCAACTCTTTTGGATTTTTAACCACACAATCTAACTTGCATGTTATGCAATTCTGTGAAAATTTGTCAACAATTGATTTTCCTCCACATGTGGATTAGTTGATGATTCCCTGTGGTAGGTAAAGCTAGTACTGGTTCAGATACAATCAATCAAGTATCTTTTTAGCTTACAGCTTACCTGTCATATAGAGACAAGGTGAGCTTTTGTGATCACTCTTAGTCCGTTGTCCGTTGTCCGTCTGTCAACAATTTGTTTGCATGCTCTCTAGAGGCAACGGTTTTGATCTGGACAGTCTTCACGAAACATGGCCACATCATCGAATGTTGTTCTCCATGAAAGCTAGGCCAAGTTCAAAACTGGGTCATGAAAGGTCAAAAACTAGGTTACTAGGTCAAATCTAAGGAAAACCATGTGTTCACTCCAGAGTTCACTGTTTTTTATCCAATCCTCATCGAACTTGGTCAGAATGTTTTTTCATGAAATGTTAGTCTTACTGATATCTAGACCAATGTGCAACAGGTGAGCGACCTGTTTTCTTTCTCATGCAATTTGCATTTCAAATGGAGAAATTGTTTTGTGCAATTTAAGTTTGTTGAGTGTATGAGAGGTAGAAAATCACAAAATTAAGTAGACGTGAAAGCTATTAAAACAATAATATTGACACTGCGGGAGACTTTAAAATGTAAAAAATTGTAGTACGCCAAATCATATGTTTCTTTTTGACGACAACGACGTCACATGACGTCACTTCCTGTTTATTTGTTATTCTCATATCTTCACCTGAAGAAGACAGTTTATTCTGTTGAAACGTTGTGAAATAAAAATAATTGTAGAAGGAGTTTGTTGTTGTTAAATTCATAATCTTATGATAATTACGAAAGTTAGTATTCATGATAGTAAATTGCTTTACAGTAACTTTTGATAAAGAACACTATTATATAAACAGTAAACTGCTTTTTGAAAATATATCAAAGAACTGTAAGGCTACAAGTTAGTAACTCATTTTAATGCTGTTTTAATAAAACAGAGAGAAACTCTTTTGTTGCAGTATGAACAGAAGCATTATGATCTATCATTGTTTGATAAAGCACTCTGATGATCATAATTTGCATAATTCATTTTTTGTAAAAGGGGGACATTTCTGGCCTACTAGCGCAAAGATAACCACGCTGACGTATGTTTTTTTGTCATTATTCTGATCGAGTACACTAATATCAACTTCATTTGCAAAAATAAAACAGATTCACTGTTCAGATATTTTTTATCAGCCTGTAGAGAATCACTTTGAGTCATTTTCGTGCAATTTTCATCGAAAAGGGAGACAATTCTGGCCTGTTAACGCAAAAAGAAGCGCACTGACCTATGTTTTTTGTTACTATTCTGATCAAGTATGCTATTATCAACATCATTTGCAAAAAGGAACAAGTTTTACTGTTCAGATATTTTTTATCAGCCTGTAGAGTACCATTTTGAGGCGTTTTTGCGCCATTTTCATCAAAAAGGAAGACAATTCTGGCCTGATAGCGACAAAGAAGCGCGCTGGCCTGTGCTTTTTTCTTATTGTTCCTATAGAGTACACTTATATCAACATCATTTGCAAAAATAAAAAAGATTCACTGTTCAGATATTTTTTATCAGCCTGTAGAGTATCACATTCAGTCGTTTTCGCGCCATTTTCATTGAAAAGGGAGACAATTCAGGCCTGTTAGCGCAAAAAGAAGCGTGCTGACCTATGTTTTTTGTTACTATTCTGATCAAGTATGCTGATATCAACATCATTTGCAAAAAAGAACAAGTTTTACTGTTCAGGTATTTTTTTCAGCCTGTAGAGTACCATTTTGAGGTGTTTTTGCATCATTTTCATCGAAAAGGGAGACATTTCTGGCCTGATAGCAAAAAAGAAGTGCGCTGACCTGTGTTTTTTTCTTATTGTTCCGATAGAGTACACTAATATCAACATCATTTGCAAAAATAAAACAGATTCACTGTTCAGATATTTTTTATCAGCCTGTAGAGAATCACTTTGAGTCATTTTCGTGCAATTTTCATCGAAAAGGGAGACAATTCTGGCCTGTTAACGCAAAAAGAAGCGCACTGACCTATGTTTTTTGTTACTATTCTGATCAAGTATGCTAATATCAACATCATTTGCAAAAAGGAACAAGTTTTACTGTTCAGATATTTTTTATCAGCCTG
Source organism: Spisula subtruncata (assembly GCA_963678985.1). NCBI lineage: Eukaryota > Metazoa > Mollusca > Bivalvia > Venerida > Mactridae > Spisula > Spisula subtruncata. Next base: position 4,972,881 of record OY787660.1, on the reverse strand, counting down.
TAGAGTACCATTTTGAGGCGTTTTTGCCCCATTTTCATCGAAAACGGACAAATTTTTGCCTGATAGCGAAAAAGAAGCACGCTGACCTGTGTTTTTTTCTCATTGTTCTGATACAATGTAGAGTACACTTATATCAACATCATTTGCAAAAATAAAAAAGATTAACTGTTCAGATATTTTTTATCAGCCTGTAGAGTATCATTTTGAGTCGTTTTCGCGCCATTTTCATCGAAAAGGGGGACAATTCTGGTCTGTACATGCAATAAGAAGCGCACTTACCTATGTTTTTTGTTATTATTCTGATCGAGTACACTTATATCAACATCATTTGCAAAAAGTAATAAGTTTTATTGTTCAGATATCTTTTATCACCCCGGAGAGTATCATTTTGAGTTGTTTTTGCGCCATTTTCATCAAAAAGGGGGACAATTCTTGTCCGATAGCGCAGAAAGAAGTACGCTGACCTATATTTTTTCCTTATTATTCTGATAGAGTACACTTTTATCAACATCATTTGCACAAACAAAAAAACATTCGCTGTTCAATTGTTTTTTTTTTGTCAATAATGTGTCTTTTTATTAATTTCAAATAGTAATTTATTGAAAATTTTGAAAATTCATTTCTTGTTAAAATCTATATGAATGTTATTAAGAGTTGTAATTGTGCATAGGTATGTTTGACTAATATGTTTTTGTACATCTGAACAAAAAATAATAATTTCTGATGAAAAAAATCTGAATTTAATGCTAAAAAATCAAAATAGGTAAAATTTCATTATTTTTGTCACTTTTATAGAAAAGTGATGTTGCAAAAACCCATTTTGTGAAAAATCGAGTTCGCCGACCTCTTTTATTCTTTAGCCTATTGTCTTGAGCATAAAATTTCACATAAGAAAAGGTGATTTAAAAAAAGTTTCGTTGTCGCAAAAAAACTATAGAAATCGTCTTTAATTAGGAGATTTTGAGTCCTATTTAACAACACATCTTAGTGTCTTACCGAACATAATTGATAGATGTACAGATAACGTGACATATCAAACTTTCCCCCTGTAGCACATTGCAACTAGAAGTGTTTAAATAAACTTTTAAACTGTTTGAAATTATGTAATTTGTACCATTTACAACATGTCATACTTGTTTTAAAGTAAAGTGACAGATATATAAATGACGTGAGATATGGAACGTACTCCCTAGAACAAATTGCGACTTAACATGTTTTAACGAACAATAAAATCATTGTGCTGACTTCAACTCAAACAAGGGCCGCATTCCATGGGGAAAACAATACCTGTATGGTGTGTAAATATGTATTGTATATAGCGGATACAGTTTAATGTATGGTCGTTCACAGAGCCCAATAATCGGAAGTCAGATCTTAAATAAATCATAGATACCGTAGGATTGTCTATTTCCAACACCGAGTGTTGGTGATCATCAAATATTATCAGAATCGTATTGTTTTAACCCCTTTAAAATAGTTGTTTTCAAACACAAGAACTACATGTCGACGTGTACTTTATTTCAACAGCAGTGTGTAGAATCATGTGATCAAATGAATGCAGTTTTACACTCAAAACTATTGCGATTTCGTCTGCTAACTGTGAGTTTTTCTTGGTTCATCGTTCATTTAATATGGTTATATTACATAGTCTAAAGTACATTCCGTAAATTTAAAATACACCCAGGGGATTAACCCATTCATAAACTCTCCATTATTTTTCAGGAATGGAGAGTTGTCTTTACAATAACTCTCCATTATTTCGTATACACATTACATTAAATGTGTATACGAAATAATGAAAGTTATTGTTAAGAAAACTCTCTATGCCTGAAAAACATAACACACATAATTATGTAGTGTTAACAACAAAATGGAGATTTATTTTTATTAAATGTGTTAACAGGTAATGGAGAATTATTGTAAATAATGTATAATTGATACACCAGTGGGTTGCCCGCCATCCCAAATAGATGGGTCGAAAATTAAATTTACTTTTGGGTTTTCAAAACCCCCGCCCTTCCACGGCCCGTGCAGGGGAAGGGGGGGGGCTATCTTACAATTAACATTGTCCCAAAGGTATTAGTTCGGTGAAAAAATCTCAACTTTTCCCCGGCAGTGCGGGGGAAGCTGGAGGGTAAAACACCGCAGCCATACGCGGGGGTTGGGGCCGTGGATGCAACTGACTGGTGCATTACAAAATGTATGTGTACACAAAAAGGGCAATACATTTTGCAGGAAAAGCGGCACTCAACTGAAAGAGCCGAACTCAGAAAAAAGAAAACAAAATACAAAATGCTCAAACCACAACGAAACTTGAAAATGAAATCAACCCGCTGTTAGTAAAAAGCTTTTAACATTAATTTAATTTCAGCTATTAAGGTGGTACGCGCGCAAGAAATCAAGCCGATGCTAGTGTGATATGATATTAAATACCGTTAATATTTTGCAATTGCACTTTTGCGTCATCATGATCATTGTATAAGTTCCAATTACAGTTTTTATACATTCACAAGGGCCAAAATTATCACTTAATCATGACACCCGTCTACAGCATGATACTGAAAATGAAACGATCTACCTGGGCCTACATTAAAATGTCCATAAACATTGCAACTTAGGTTTTGAGATGATTAGATGAAAACTGTTTGAATATAATAGTACGTGCAAAGCTAATTTTGTCATACAAGGCTCATAATCCAGGAAGACATGTGTCGATTGGACTCCTAAATTTGAATTAAAGAACAGGCGAAGTTTGTAGAGTAGGAAAAAAGTTGAGTTCCAAATTTACGAGGGCTGTTTTCAGCTGTTCAGCCGCTAAATCACTCTTTGACATATACTACCCCTGATCATTGGGTTACCCAATGAAACATTTGAGTCTCACGGGGAGACATTTTCTCGTTTGTGGGCGTGGCAGCCAACACCGAACTGCGACGCCTAGGAATAGGAACTACCCTCACAAGTTTATATACCAATTTCGGGGTATAGCTTGGCTAATTTGACACGAGCCTGACCTGTTGATAAGCATTATTCAATAGTCGATTTATAACCTACGATTGTATGTTTTCATAATCGGGGAGTATCACGATAACACTCGAGATATGATAGAAACACAAATTTGAAATACCGATATCGCACGATTTACTTGCGGAAATTGATATATTCAAAACAAGAACCTTGTAATATATTCTTGCATAAAGGTCAGGTTCACGTCAAAATAACCAAGCTATACATTAATAATACTGTGCAATTACATAGCTAGGCTTAATAACATCATCTTAAAAACATTGTAGTCATGTCCATCTAGTTGCATATCAATTATAAATATCCATGTATAGTTTATGCACGGAAATATATCCTCTGACTGAAACAAAGTCTTTATAATGTCCACCGTGTTATAACATCAAGTGACACTGGGTAAATGACCATTGATTGATCGTGTAACACATAACTCACAACATGTGTTTGCATGGACTACACACCATTATAAAGTAATGGAGAGTTATTGTATTAGTTCGCTGGTTTCAGGAAAAAAGCATGATCTTCTCGCTCAGTCATGTTCATATTTTTAATCTTCTTTTTATAAGAGGTACATCAGGGGGGACTGTTTTGGAAACATGCATTTTCTTTCAATTTTGACACTTACAGCATCTTTTCAGAAAATCAAATTTACATTTGACAGTATTGGGGTATTTTAAGTCAGAGAAAATCCGCGTATCTGTCCATTCGTGAGAAATAATGAATACTCGGCCCCTTCGGGGCCTCGTCTCCATTATTTCTCAGGAATGGACAGATACTTGGACTCTCTCCTTAACGTAACAAAACCCGGCAAGTACTGAGTTCGCTCTATCTTTAGCTGTTTTTATTTGATGTTCGACCAAATGCAGTTTCCAACCGAGTGGAATAATTTGGTCGAGCATCAATTAGAAACAGCTAAAGACAGAGTATCCAAAAAATGCTGTTGCTTCTCTGTTCTTATAATAGTGTTATACAGGCAAGTAAATTGGGAAATAACCTATGTGCACTTATTTTCGGTGGACACTGTATATTTCGACATAAGAAGAGTATAGAGAAACGAAACTTGTTTCCCCATTTGATTGTGGAATTCCGGGAACTAGTATACATATGGTTGATTTAGTTCACTCACTTCTATTTCCCTCATGACCAGACGTATGACGGTGAAAGTATAACTTTTTGTTGTATACGTTTATTCTATCAGCATTTCCAATTCTTAGAGTAACAATAAAAATAACTGCCAATATTCATATGGAAGCTTATTTGATAGTTGCCTTTCTTCGTTACAGAATATTTGATATGATCATTTTTGTCTGGTTGAACCCGATGTCAGATGTTCACAATGCAGCACAAAATATATTATGATCAATAATTGGACCATATAATCAATACCAGAAGATACATGAACGTCTTCTCTACTAGTAATTATTGTAGTAGAATAAAATCAACGGTGCACAAGCTGAGGTTATACTAAAGAATTCACTTTCATTAAACATAAATGAGCACACGGACAAATGATTGTACTGTATTTTAGGTTACTTGTTTCGGTAAATAATTGATGGTTCCAATAAAAGATGTACTTCACTACAACTCGTGTCCAGAGGTTTCTAGTTAGAGAACAAACGAAATAGTATGGCCGAGCACGTTATCATAATAGGAATATACTTGATAGGCTGAACGACAACGAGTAAGGACATCACCAATTACTTAATACAGGGGTACACTTTTTGTTTCTTTGCTGTTGCAATCAATATGGATTTGTCTAAGTAATCCATTTTTGAAGTCTCTGAGATCATTGGAATTTTGCTAAATTTGATATGATTGCTAAATATATTATGATATTTTTAACATGAAAAAACATTTTTAGAAGCAAAATGAAACGTCATAAACTATGTTTCATACAAAATATTTTTCACATAAATCACGGTGTGGGGGTTTAATAAAGGCCATTACATAAAAACGATATTACACTAATCAACAATATCATAACTATGCAAATGAGGGGGGGATTAATCACTATTTTTATGTATTCATACGCGCTGTCAAAACAAAACATGGCGGAACGTGATTTAATCGTCAGCGGTTGGACAAGGCGAATCTGAAATCTCAACGAGAAGTTAAAAAGGCACTTCAATTTAAATATAATAAATATGCACAAACATACATTTGTTTATTGAACATAGCATAGGCTAACACTTCCTGCAAAATTTCTATGAATTCAAAATCGCATCTCTTTAAAATTCATCAATCTCATTCCGGAAATTCGAAGTAGTGATGCCATCAAAACATAAACATGACGTCACAATGTACGTGACGTTTCCCGTTTTAAGTACGGGTATGTTCCCCTTATCAAACTAATTTCAAGACTGGATAGGGTACGCGACGTTATTATCGTTCAAATATACCCGTCTCGGCTCAAATTCGTTTTGAACATTGAATTAAATGTAATTGAAATACAGTCCCTGTGTTGCAGTATGTTTAGATGCTCATTTATTCTTAACCGCATTACTCACCTCAATCTTATTCTCAATATTTTCGATCTGGATATTCGACGAAAATAATTGGAATCTTTAAATGGGTAGCTCAAATATTTAGTACTGCATTAACTGGGTATATAATTTATTACGCAAACTGCCGAATTTCTTTTCAAAAGTTACAAAACCAGATTTTTAACAATAAACTAGATAGTTCACAAAAGAAACAAGAGCTGATGAATTATTGCATGATCCAGTATCAGAACAAACAGATACTAGGGTGTATGATGACACCTGTTTGCTCTTACAGCTACTCTTTATGCTGATGCCTCGTAAAGATAATGATGTTATTTGTTGATTTATCAATACGCTAGATTTCACGTTCTAGAGTATATTATACGCATTATAATGTCTAAGACAATATTAGCGACAATTAGAAAAGATAAGTTTGCTTTCCTGTCCGATTTCCTCATATATTTTATGAAATACTCCAAGTCTTAGCAGACATATACATATACTTGAAACGTACCTTACAATTACTTATAAATTATTAAAGTCTCAAGAGTACGCCACGTAGGTAATTAGCTGGTAATTACAAAGTAATTTAAATTGCAAGTATGATAGGGTCTTAGCTTTCATTTTAATGTTCGAAGATGAAGTAGCCATACGAGTTTATGGTTTGTTAGTAATTATCAGGTTATGTTGGGAATTATTGCAACGTTATTCACTTCAGTTCAGTGCTTGGTGTTATTGACCACTTCATACACAATAAAATGTGATTTCCTAGTTTATTCCATTTCTACATTATCTGAACAGTAATACACTTAAAACAGTAGGACGTTACACACGATGTAATGATAACTTTCTGTATCATGACGTTGACGTTATTCTAGTCCAAGGTGTACGTAACACGCATTGCTACGTGTTGTAGTTTTAGCTAGAGTATTGATTAGAAGTGTAGGTAATAAACATTATAATAACTTGACCAATTTCGGATAGTACCTTTATGTAGTACTTTTAACTTTTCGCAGACAAATTTGCGAATATTACGTCTATTTGGATTGCCATTTAAACGAAAGAAAATATCAATAATGATGTAAACAGATAAAATAAGTTTACGTTTACGCATGCGTGTTATCTGTTTAAAACATATATACTGTGTTTGAATGTGTGATCTCATTGCATAACACAAAGTTAGTTCGTTTGATGTTGTTATGCAACTTAATTGAGTACTGGTTTGACATATTCATCACAGGAAACAGAACTGTTTTATTCTTTATGAGTCTGCAATTGTCATGATTAGTTATATTAAAGTATAATCCTTGAATCATATGTGAACACCGAGGAAAACGATGATCTCACATACCTTCCACGGTAGGCTTTCATTTGGTCTGCATTTAATAGTTCTTTAAAATAAGTTTAATGGTTGCAATTACTATTTTTATTTGGTTATATTGCTACGCATTCATTAAGGAAACCATTCAATAATAGTGCAAAGAAAAATGGTAAATGTTTCATGTTTATTCCGTAAACAATAATATCTCAAATACATTCCCTCTAAAAATGATTAAATACGACGTCGGGTGTAATTGCATTCGAGACAAAGAAAATTTAGATATGAAATGATATACAACGCTCAGTTGCAAATTACAACGTCAACGCTCCGTTTTAGTCAATTTTGCGCCGTGACTAGACCTAGCTCAATAACTATAACTTTTATAGTTTTGCACGTATCACAACAATAATTACTGCAAAAGAAACTCTGTTAAATAAGTCGTACATATCCTCGATACCGTTTTCATACATACAACGGAATTGTACTGTATTTGCTTTGAAAATGCACAACTTTATCGATACCGATGAAAATTATTTATAATTGTCGCCGTGAATATACTTTTTTAAACAAATATTTCGCAATGCTTACATTTTATATTACTTAGTCAAATGATACTAACCTAATCGTTATCAAATAAAATTTCATTACATATATTATTATATCATTTTTTCTTGCCATGGTTTCTTTCTGAAACTACTCCTTGCACTGTCAGTCGACCTTTTTTCTTATAAAAATATCAATATAGGACATTTTATGCATCAAGCAATTGTATATATCCAGCAAACGCCCGACGTTTCGTCATTTCTGCCTTCATATACGTATACCATCATTTCCTGTTAGTATAATGGCCAAATGTTGGTTAATTTGGTGAAAAAATTAAACAGATGCACTATGTTTTGTTTATTGCGCGGGGAAATCGTGTTACGTTGGGACATAGCCTTTTAGCACCCGCGCGTCAACTAAAGCTTAACAATTACGGATAGTGTAATTAGTTCATCACGTTTGAACTTATAAGATGTATTACATTTTCTTTTCTGAACAGTTCGATATCTTATTTATTTAGGTATTTTCAATAATAAGCGCACTACTACATTTCATGCGTGTGCTACTCACGTAATTTTGACATTTCTCGCAACATTGTGCGTAACGTCTATATATACAGGTCAAGATATCTGGCTACATGTTATCACAGGTTCGGTCATTCCCCTAGCTAAGGTAATTATAACTATTAATGTACAGACATAGAAAATGTTTAAGAGATGTATAAATGTTTTTTTTCGTTTTGACTTGTAAAATTAAGTGCTCGTCTTGCTAAGAATGCCTTTGGTAGGATACCGTTTTGTGGTGGATAACACTTTAGAAGATACGTACATCTCTGATTAGAAAATCGGAAAACGTAAGAACTTTCCCAATAAAGATGTAGTTAGATATATTTTCACAAAGGTTTCGAGTCGGTTAGACAAACAATAAGTGCGTTCTTCATCGCTAAGTGTATCGGAAGTTCACGAAAAGAATTGATACGATCAGGTTGGCATTAAAGGAGTGTGAATACTGAATGAGAACTATCTGCGTTGCTGGAACTTAAGTAATTTCATTATTCCTAGACTAGAACAGTTGGGGGATGATTGGTGAATAATTTGTACCTTCCATTTACCAATGTAAAATCTACAAAAGTTGACATGGAAACGTTTGAACGGGACCTAAGAATCGCATATAGCTGGTAGTTTGAATGAAATACACTATTATCGCAAACACAATATTAAAAATTATGATTTAAAATTCCTTGTAGCCAGAACTGTGTAACCTAATGTGATCAGTTACGAACACAGGCAGTGTTTAGGTTTGACTTGTCTGAACCCAAAGCATTTTTCTATGACGTAATATTTTCTTTCAGACTAATTCATATTCATTACTTACAAGTGCAATCCATTCGAAAAGGAAACAATTACACACACAGTGGACGTGTTTATTTTAAAGAGCGGCATAAGTCAGGAGAACTATAACACATCTATTCCTGTAAACATAACGACGAAGCAATTCCGTTTGTGCAAAAGTGCAAAATTGTCAATGGCATAGAATATGAGTAAACAACAGAATACTAAATGTGGTTTTTAAAATAATCTCTGTTCTACACATTAATTAGTTAACCCAGGTACTAGTGACTTAACCAACGGGCCGTTTTACTTTTCGATTATATAACATGTTTTACCCAGTTGAAGTATTTGTAAAAGCGGGACAATAAGACAATTTTGTATATATAAAAATTCATAGTGGATATGTATCGCATATGTTGTCAGTTGTAATACCAGAAGGTCAACATTAAGACTGCATATATACATCTATCTTTCATGGGTCTATTTGCCTTCTGATATGTTTAATTTGTTCCTTGAATCACATACATCTAAGCCTTTAAAGGTTGTACGAGTAACTGACATTAGGTCGCACATTAAAGAGCTATTGTCACACAATAACTCGATAGTGACTAAAATGGTAATCTTGCATATATGTCATCGGAGAGGGAAGGCGCACAATAGAGCAGTATATAAACTGTTAGAATTGCATGCACATTTTGGCGCTTAAAATCCGAATCGTCATTGTAATTAATATGAGATGTGTATCTTGCTAGTGAATGCAAGATGGAAAGAAACCTGAACATATCAAATTAGCAATGCAGGAAAAAGACACACTCTAAAAAGAATGGCCTTCAAGAACAGGTCAACAGGATAATTACTACAAAAGGCAAACGAAAGTAAACACCTACAATGTCATTTGTGTATGACATCTTTTCCTTTGCTTTTTTCTAATCGGTGATGCCCTACATATCAGGTGTTTCATTATCTTTTTGACAACAAGCTCCGTGAACAAACTGATTGAAAAAGTTCAAGTGAGCAATCGAACACATTGTTACAGAAACTGTGCCCTTTCAATGTCGAAGTTTATCCAATCAACCAAACTAACCTGTTCGAATAAACCTGTGCGATATGTCTTGTAAACTCGCTTCTCAGAGGCCTACGTCATGCAGAATGTTATTGGTAATACCAACACTTAGCTCTCGGTAGTAATATCTATTAGTACATTCGTTCTATCTGAAACTGTTACTTCTAGAGAGTGATACAGTATGGCGTAGTGTAGACTTATTTCACGGGAGTTTTGCCTAAATTAATTGTGTTTTATGATGTTATAATTGAGAAATATCTTCTGATATTGATATCTTTATTGAAATTTATTGGCTGTAAAAATGCCACGGATTCAGTTATAATTGTGAACACATATACGGATATACTTATTCAAAGAGTTCGTGCTTGCAAACGCCGATCGCATCAATATAGTATTATGGAATTATTAAAATTCTAACATCGGATTAAATTAATTATTTTGTATATAATTTTAAGTTAACAAAAATGCACACGGTATACAATGTATACGGAATACAATTCCTTCATATTTAAGCATGTTTTGCATTTAAAGATCATATGTTCATATTTTTATCATGTGTGAATTCGGAACGTGTCAGGATGCGCATAATGGATCCGATTGGTTTGATAGAGAACACAACATGACTAGGTCTGATAATGTTAGTCAAACAGATAACAACACATATCCTGCACCACAGGGACCATTTTCACCTGATTCAGAAATTGGATTAATTGTATTATTTTCGTTCACGACAGTTTTTTCAATTGTTGGTAACTCTTTTGTGATTTTGGTGTTTGCCCGTGGAAGACGTTCTAGGACAGATTTGCGACCGTTTCTCATCAATCTAGCAATATCAGATTTAATCATGGCAGTGTTTTGTATGCCGTTCACATTTATATACACGATGATGGGGACTTGGATTTTCTCGAAGCCTATGTGTCCCCCAGTATTATTTGTACAACTTTTAGCAGTCTCAGGCAGTGTGTTTACAAACATGGCAATAGGAATAGATAGATTTATGGTGGTCATGTTTCCAATGAGATCTAGATTAACCAAACAAAGGGCAAAATATGTGATATTAATAATCTGGATATGTAGCATAGCTTTATCCTCGGTGCAAATAAAAGTTGCACGTGCACAGGAATTTCCGGGTGAAATTATTCAGTGTGTTGAAAATTGGGATGATCAAGTACATAGGAAAATTTATACAGTGCTTCTTTTTGTTTTAACTTATTTAATTCCATTACTTATTCTGTCCATAACGTATACAATAGTTGCAATATTATTATGGAAACGGATATCGCCAGGAAACCGAGACCACGCCCGGGATATGCATCAACTTCGGTCTAAACGAAAGGTAAATTATTTTGTCATTAAAACGGTGTACCAATAGTATATACAAGTAGGTTTATAAATTGTATGCACTATGAGGTCATTACATTGAATGATACAGTTAAATTCAGTCTTTCTGCATCTGTATAAATGAATTTGCATAATTTGAATCTCTGGACAATAATAACTGGTACATGATATTGACTGTAAGTACGTAATTTAATCAATGAATCTGTATAGACTAAGAAATTCATGATTATAAACATTATAATTTGCTGTAGTGTGCGGTAAGTGCATCAGTCACTGTTGCCAAGAACAAAATCACACAATGCTTAAACATAAAATCACAATTCGTTAAACAAGTACTAAGTGGTTGGTTAAACATGAATTACAACACAAACCCTAAAGAACTATCGAAAGAAATAATTCGGGTGAATTCAAAAATTAAAATAACTATCAAGGAGTTTCTCTTTTACTACAAATGAAATAATAAAGGCGTCATATTTTTAGAACATGTAATTGACTTTATAACTAAGAGCATTTACACTTTCGATTAAATTAAATGCCTACATGATTTACCCGATACCAACTACCTTAACTATCAAGCGTTAATAAGATGTATACCAGTTGACATGATAACGAACTTGAAACAAGAACCAATATCATACATACAACCTACATGTCATATTTCAGTAATAGACACAGACCAAAAAGTTAGTCAGACGGTTGACAAAAGTATTATCAAAAACAATAAGCCAACTACTTAAAATAAACCATTGATAAAATGTGAGAATACTTTTAACAGTTAGCACATCCAGTGCAATCGTATCTTTTAATATTCGTTTAGATTAACAATTGACACAAAACTAAGAGCATTTATATATGAATATCTGTTGAGAATATTACCAGATAATTCATCCCTTCATAAATGTTGTTTGACACAATCAATCCTTTGTGATTTCTGCTCTATGTATAGTGACTTGATTCCACACATGCTCTGGGAATGTCAAAACGTTCAAATGTTTTGGAGAGACGTTGGATTGTTTATTGACTGACACGTAATACAAAAGTCAAATTAAGTTTCGAAGTTATCTTTTTACCACTCTTCAAATAACAATTAAAAGTACAACTATTAACTTCCTATTCACTTCCATGTAGCTAAATATTTAATTATCAAATGCAAGAATGCAAACAAAACACCAAACATTGTATATTCAAAAAAATAATATCCGAAAGAAATAGATTGGAAGAAATGATAGCTATTGCGAAGAATTAAGTTGATAAGCACATTGAAAAGTGGACCTTTTTGTGATATTTTTCAGTATTTTTTTATTCTAAGCCCTCGTAATTCTGGATTTGTTTCTTCGATATTTCTCCATACATAATAATCCCGTATTACATTCAGTCATTTTATATTTACATCTATATTTACTTTGTACAAATATCAAATTTGTAGTTTGAAAAACTATATAGTAAATATGTATGTTCATATATTGTTACTTTATGTAAATTGGAAAAAAAAGTTTAATCACAAAAATAACAAAATCAATGTCAATAACGGACTTTTCATTGTACATACATTTGTATCGTGTGCTAGTACTTAAGACCGATTATGTTAAAAACAACTATTACGTAGTACGTTCTATTTAGATCTTAACGTAACTATAGACACAAATACTTTACACAGAAAATTATCTGCTAATGTAGGATGTTTTTCTGAACAACTACCTTCTATTTCTGACACTAAACCTGGAAATGTACAAAGTGGTTAACACAGTGGGCGCTGATCAATACATCATACTGATTTATTAGCCTTTACCTTAATCACTTTAAACACAAACACATTATTTTAATCACTTTTAACCTAGAAACGTGTTTTCAATTACCACTAATCAGTAACGCATATCTCCAACTAGTTTAAAGTTCCTTCAGTCTGTACATCATGATTCCAAGAAAGTTCGATAGTATCATAGTTGACTGACATAAATAAACTTACGTTAGATTGAATGCATAATGTCGACAATGAATACGCGTAATTGGGTAATAATAGTACAAATTGCGAAATGTACATGTACTCCAGAAATGCGGTAAAAGATGGGTTGAATTTAAATATTAGTCTTATTATACGGACTTTTCTACAAGTACTCGTACATGTAAAATTTACATCCATAAGTGACATCCTTGAATATATAGTAGCTAGTTCTCCATGTGTGTTTAATTTATCATAAGTTTATTTTATTCTTTCTTAAACTATGTAAACAACACCAGGTATGTTGTACACTGTTTTGTTCTGTTCTTAAAAGTTTCAATACGGTGGTCTCTTTACTTCGTTGAATCGTTTAGATACATTAAGTGCATATGATTTTCAATCGTGGACAAAAATGTTAATTTCGAATGTTACAGATTTTTGGAATAGGGCGTTATCTAAATGGTATTTGCAACCTATTTTATGATATTTTACATCAACACTCTCAGCAGGAAGTATATGTTTAATCATTGACCATAATTATGTTTAACATCAATATACTCATAAGATCAAAGTCCAAGGATAGTACATATCTTTATATACCAAATTACCAGTATAAGCAAATTATGTTTGTGAATATTCAATCAAATTGATTCACACACTTATAAGATTTCTAAAACATCGAAACGATTCAATCAGTTTTATAATCAAAGAGGTATGTTGATAATTTAAAATTATTGAAGATATTGGGCTCTTGAAAACCACTTAGATTCACATTAAAATACGCTCATGATAACGAAATTGCTTTAATTTTCTCTTAAGTTACATAACAGGATAAATGGTAGTCTATCAATCAGACATGGGTTTAACTAGTATTGGCTTTTATTTTGCTCTGTTCTCCATGTCATTAGCTTACTTATATTACGCTTGCGATGCTAGTATCCTCTTGTGTTATGCTGGGAAACTCATACAAAGGTAAAGGCGTTTTGCCTTATTATGTTTCAAGACTCTCTATTTCTTGACGTATTGTCAAAGATGCGTCAAAGATTGTTTTGTTGTATGCATTCTGCATACCACGTTGATATGCTCTGTCCGTTGTTATTGTGACATGCAACATTAAAGGTACAACATTCCAGATGAAGATATGATTTTTTGTGTAGTGTTTTCGTCTGTTTTTAAGCGTCGGTGAAATATAAATTCTAATTCAATCAGCGTTAACCGGCAAGCAGGTCCTGGAATTTTATGTTATTATATTTGGCTGAAAGCTATTGTTAATTATTTATGCAGCAACAGAGTAACTGTATACTGTTTTGTTCATTAATTTAATTTGTACTTGTATTCCATGCGTTCATGTTATAATGTAAATCGTGTTTTGCTGATCTTTGCTGTATGCTGCTTTCAATAATGGATATGTCTAAAACAGGTTAAATAGAGATATTTCTTAACATATTTTGATATACATTTATATCACACGACTTTCCTTGCATCCGGGTTATAAGTACAGCGATTACGTTTAATCTTATAAATAACGTGTGCTATATAAACTTATACCACGTGTGTGTGTCTTTTCAAATAAACATTGCGCATTTTGCGTTTTAATGTCATATGATATAAATAATCTATCACTCGTTGTCAATATATCGATGGCTTAGAACCAGAAGGTCGGAACTACCACTTACGACCTTATAAGACTCATACATATTTGAAATCTGCTTCACAAGGCGCTTCTTATGAGAATATTGTATTGAAAATCTGAAAGTGTCATGTTTACCAAAATGAAGTTTTAAAAACGTGTTTTCCCATAGGTAAAGGGTAAATCACAGACAGTTTTCTCTTGTTTTCTCAATATATCGATTTGGTAGTTACGACCTTCTTGTTCTAAGCCAGCGATATATATATTTACATTAAACTCGTTCAGGAAATATTTTAAGCTCGTCAGAGGCTCGCTGAATAAAATTTCCAAAACTCGTTTAAAATAAATTTATATCAATTTACAACTCGTGTTAGGTCCTCTATATCTAACCGTTTAAATATTGCATAATCTGAGGTTGATCTGGTGTTTGAAACATTTTCGGTCGGCACCGCTGAAACGCACCTGTTGCGTAATAACTAAAATTCACATATGCTTATAGCAGATTATTGCATGTTTTACATTGTGTTTACAATGACGAACATAGCATTCTTTATCTGATCTATACCTCTCATTTATCACGCAATATACACCTTAAGACTATTTCATTAACTATGCAAGTTTTTGCCACACAGAAAAACCAAAACACAGAATACAAGCAGACCAGTCGTACATAGGCGGCAACATATTAACATCAACATTTATTATGGTTCATTGTATGTACAATGTACAATATTTTCAATGATGTAAAGTAATTTGTTTTACTGCACAGATCGATCAATCAATATATCAAAATCAAAGAATCGTCTTATTCCGTAATATAAATAGTCTTGATTTGCGTGTGATAGATCATCATAATTATGTCAACAAAATATAGTCATATTATTAATCGTAACGGACGCATTTACCAATGCTGCTTTTTATGTATCTCGAGATAACAACGGCTAACAAAACAAAGGGTATTTTGTTTTGAAACAATACTGACCCACGAAATACAATAACATTTTGAAATAGAATTAGATGACAATGGCTTTTATATGGTTAAACTTTTCGTTACATCTGCTGATGACATTGTTTACACTGATATTAAATCGGGTCATTTTGATATGTCGAGGGGTGCCCGCAAGACTGTAGTAACTACATATAATTAAATAAGGACTTACTACAGTCTTGCGGGCACCCTTCGATGTTATTTTCTTATTTAAACTATTATTACACTGTGTAATAATGATTAGTCAGGTGTTGAATACATTATTCCCTCGCGTGCCAGAAACATGTTATATAAGACTGTTACCCACTTTTAAGCATTTAAGCGGATACCTAGAAATTTCATGCGCATACTAGTCTGCTTAGAAAGCGTTAATTAAGTCCTGTGCATTGTTAGCGCTTTAGTTTTGTATCTATAACACAACGGAACAGTGCATTACTATTAAAATAAATATTTTGATAAATGTCTAATGACTATTCAACCTAATTAACATTTATTATAAAAAAGCATGGCTCAGTAGACATTGCACATTTCCTACATACTGTAATACATAGATATCCTTCAACAGACGTATTCGGTGCCTTGAGGCCCCTAGTAGATTTAATAAAATATGTACAGTGCGTGACAATGAATGTTCAAATGAGTATTCATTGCATTTCCCCAAAGACAATACCCTGTTGAAGTTATTTCTGTACATCTAATTAACCCTAAAATATGTTTGGCGAAGATCACTGATAAAATACTAGAGGTGGAAACATGCAATAATGTGTTTCTGTTGATCATGATATAAACAGTTTCTGTGTCCAGTTGGCAAACGAGGTAGGGCCGTTATATGAGTTTAGCTTCATGTTTAGTTTAGGTTGGTTGTTATGCATCATGAAGTGCACTCGGGTCGGTTATATTTCGTCTTATGTGTTTGGTATTGTCCAATTCTTCCTCGATTCATCCTGGCATACAGCTGCGACAAAAGTCACAAAATTGCTTAAATTTGGCGTGACAATTCAATTTTTTTCTTTACTTCCGCGTTTTACAATTGATTTACCGTAAAACGGCAAAACACCGATTCATTTCCGCTTTACATTTGTAAATGTCGTAAAACTAAGTGTATACCACGGCTACCCCCGAAGTCGCTCTGTGGCGACATCGGCGGTAATGGCTAAAGTCGCTTTGCAGCGACATCGGCGCGTAAAGAGTTAAATTAAGTGTGATTTTTAAATAAACTGGCATGAGTTGTATGAGGAACCATGTATGGTCATTGGATGTCACTAATTTGGAATATCTGTGTGATACATTTTTTCTCGATTGGTTATAATAGGGTACATGTATTATGCTGTGTGTTAGTGAAATTTGATACTTTATGTTTTGTGAGTTCTGCTGATAAAGTTGGGTACTGCACTTCTGTTATATTGTGGCGCATTACATACTTAGTTCAATAAGAAAAGGTGAATGTTGATTAATTCAAGGTACGAGGCGTTGTGGGTGGTGTCGAAAAGACGTTACAGTCGTATTTTTCAATGGTTTGGAATTATCAGGAATAATAATTAAAATTATATTAAAACGCTCCTTGATAAATTATCGCGTTGGCGCATGACTGCATAATAAATTCATCGACAAAATTTCATCTGTGAAATGATTCAATCTTTTTAGAAAATGTACTAAACAAATCAAATCATAAACATTGAATCGTAATTATTCAAATAAAATTAGTCAACATACCTGCAAGGGATGGGAAACACGTTTCGGGAGCAAAAATAGGTAATGTCCATCGATTTTTCTAATCCAGTCTTCCAACGAAATAATGATGAAGATTACGGCGCTTCAAAAACTTGTGTAAGGAATCGACATGGCATATTAGCTATTTAATTCATATAAAAACATACAAGTAAATGCGCATTTAGAAAATGTCAAACAATAATGAGCACTACGTGTACATTGACGCTTTGATTTGAATATGTCTATGTGTATATAAGATAACACGAATTTGCATATGCTATCGGAATTGTTGTGTGGAGTTGGAAAAACAAGAAATTTTGCTTTCGTAAACAAAAACATATAGCATTAAGGGTAATAACTGATGTATGTATACTGCTACATGATTGTGTGTAGCATTTCAGTGCTCATCATTGTGGCTTTCTTTCTGCCCTTGTCTGCTTTCTGTTGAGTACTACTCTCTACTCGATATGTAATACATGTTGAACTTAAATGTGCATTAGAGTATGAAAAAAATTATAATCAGGCAACTCTCACTGTATGTTTATAAATAATGTAATATAAGAATTAGTTGAAATGTGGCCTCATTGCTGTTCAAAATTAAGTAAGTCGACAATTGCAAAGTTATGATGCTGCATTTATATTTAAAATGCATTATATATATATATATATAGCATTGTTTTGTGTTGTTAACGTTGTATTTCGATATGGTATGCATCGTTCCTATTGTTCGTTTAAAACTTTTAATAGTTTGCAATTTAAAGTGCACATGAACCTCTCGGCTCAATATACCATTCACAAACATTTAAATGATTGCTTCTGATGGTCTTTAAAATCAAATAATAAGGGAAAGCCTCTTGCTTATATATGTCTTTAGGTAGATTCATATAATTAATCTTACCAAAATACATCAACTTACCTGGGAATACATGTCATTTTAATGTTAGTTTAAAGTTGGTAATTAGTATCAAATAATGTAGGTTAAGTAGTTTTGGAATGATATTTAGTAATCATATAGGCTACACCTTGCACATTACGCTATGCTGACGTATCCACCTACACTCCGTGTTTTCTAGTGAAAGGAAATCAGGACCACTTAAATTGAATAATTAAACAAATAATAGTATACCTTTTAGAGCAGTCATTAAAAATGTTTGCATTAACTTAATCGATCTTTGAGTGTTATTGCACTTTAGCGATTTTATCATACTCAAATTTAATTATTTCCTCATAAAATAGTAAATCACCTGAAAGTAATAACGAGACATTTAATTATATCTTACCAAACGTTTATTTCACAGACAAATAAGAGAATATGCACGTGCAGTCAATTGCAACCTATTTTACGGACACGACCTTCACATTCTTGCATACACTTTTGTAGTAATTTCGGGACATGTTGTTTTGTAATATGAGTCAGTACAAGAACAACCTGACTGAGATATTATTCGACCCTGTGTGCATGGGCGACTCTTGAATTTTCTATACACATAATGCTTATACAGCTTGGTCGATTACCAGATGCATTTTCCATAGTTGGGTGTTGCTAACCCAGTGCAATTTGGTAACACTTTAAGTGGCATCTCGAAATAAAATGTTTATCACTGATCATTCTTATGATAGGTTCGCAGTTTTTCTAGAATATGACCAAATTACCAGAACTCTGTCACACTACGTGAGTCAACAAATTCTGTGTATGTTTATTATTTGTAAAAAAGAGAACTCATGGTACTTTACCAGCAAACCGATTGTTAGAATTCAAACATTCGAAATTATGGTTGTATCATTTATATAGATTCGAGCACTTTGGATCATATTGTTTGATCATACATGTAGCGATCTTAATATTTATCTGCGGATTAGTACGCTGTTAGTTAGGCTCAGATACCGTTCATTAGTCCAACATAAGCTATGGGATGTAGCTACACTAAAATTGCATATTCTATTCCTGTAAATTAGTTAATGTAGTTTAATCGTTGTCGAAGCAATAATATTTAATGTTTGTTAGAAACCAAATCTATTTGAAACGCTAATAACGGGATTATAAAATGATGTATTACATTCAATTAGCTATTAGAAGATAATTACAGACAGTTCGTCGCCAGAACTGCGGATGTTTCAACAATAAATTTTACTATTTTAGAACATTAATTTTTTTCATAATTTCTTCTTTTTCAAAACGTTAACGCAAAAAGTTAAATAAACAGCTGTTACACTGTTCAGCGTTTATATGACAAAATTTGAAATGTTGATATAACGGTATTGATTAATTTAATATTTAATTTAAAATAATTCACATCACTCCAATGAACTGTTTTTGTCCTTAAATGAACGCTGATATAATATGAAATCCAGACAATAATGCTGTTTTTAAATAGCTTTATATCATTTATCTTTTTATTTGTTTTACTTATTTCCGGAATGACTGTACATTTGGTAACTACAAACATATTTATGCACTATGTAACATAACGCAATACGATCCGTTAACACATTTTATTTACAAAACTTGCCCGTCACATGCCAAATAATTAGACTTGCAAGAAGTCAGTACGAACATCTTTATTTCCGATGATCAGTCTAGTCAAATTTAATAAATATGTTAAATACAACATGGATTGGTGTTTCACTTTGTAAACATGGCTTATCTTATTCATTTTGAAGTTTAAACGAAGTCGCTTCTTTGATTTAAACCAATGGAAATCACTATAACGATTCTGCAAATATACATGGCTAGAACTGTTTCATATAAGATAAATCACATAGTTATTTGTTTACATAACTTCGTTCAAAATATTACTCGGTTCTGATTGATATATCACGTTTCCATTGAAATACGTGTCGCCAAGAGGGTTAAACCTTTTCGAGCTAATTGATATAAGTCTATAATTTACTATGTAAGAAGACCAATTGACTAAACATCGATACATCACTGAGTGCCTACACTAGAATAAAAACTATAGACGTTGAACATGCAGCGATATATTCAGATATACATCTAGTCCGGAGGATAACCTAAGCTCTATAACTTTCATCAAATATTTTCATTATTCCTTATTATCACGAAATCACACCTGTAATCACCAACGCATTATCTTAGATTCGTACAATTCAAGACGAAACCTAGACACATTGAACAGTAATAATGACAATTCATTAAGCGTTTCTATGTATTAGATGTATAGATACAGATCGATTTAATTCTACAAATAATGCATAATTAAACAGGACAAAATATATCGCAACATACAATAACAATAAACTAACACTCAAGCAATAATAAAGTAATGGCGATCACCAATACATGTAACGTATTGCGCAAAAAAGAGCCACACATACATGCAGTCCTTATTTCCATTGTGGTGCTTAATAAATATGATTTAATGAAATGTGAAATGATTATGTGACATGAAAATATATGGAAAATAATGTACGAGATGTGAACAAGTTGGTAAAAATATGAAGTTGATCCCTTGAGCGTACAATAATCCAAATATTAATGAAAAATGAACCTGCTCCCAACAATTTCAATACCATTCAAAAAGTGATGTTTCAATGTAGATTTAAAAGTTGATAATCATCCAGAATGATTGTCAGCTAAAAAGATAATTGTTCTAGTATTCCGTATCCAAGTAGTACTACGACCTTCTCATTCTTAGGCGTCAAATTATCATCAGGAGATCGGGGTATGAATCAATTCCGATAGAATCGAAAGGTAAATGTTTTCTTCTTTGTATTTAACGATGTCCGGGTGTAAAAACTTTTTTTTTTAATTTTGAGGAATGCATTTTAAATATTATTATTCTATTGTATACCCATTAAGACAACTGCAAGTGAATTTTTAAACACATGTATTGTCATTTAAGAGTGTAATTGCTATTTTAATTTCCCTACACCCAGCCTAAGAACGTACTGCACAAACAAATGGAGGCAACCGCATGATAAATAAAATAAATCTCCAACATATAACACAATAAAAACAAAAGTGTATTTAAATCTAATGATAATGATTATTTCTTCAATCTAAAGTGTAAAAATGATGTTTGGTCTAATAATGAAGTAGATAAAAATAAAAATGTAACCCCACCCTCCTCGAAATTAGGGCATTTTTTTGCATATTGCCAATAAGTACCCTATAGATAAATGGAAATAAAATATGATCTAAACAATTGGCACCATTGAATTTTTTTCAAAAATAACTTCAATGTGTGTGTAATGTTTTAACACAATTTTAAAAGGTTTTACCGAGCGGTTTTGAAAATATACATTTCAGAAATCCTTATTAACCCGATTTTCATCTGTTTACCACATATTAATTCCTAAAAAAATTATAGAAAAAAAATAGAAAAAAAATATTTTTCTCCAAATTACACTATAAAGTGATGTAACGACGCCAAAACATTGTCTTATAACTAAAAATTAAATAAAAAAGAAAAAAAAATATTTTGGCTCTAGTGGGGGTTGAACCCACGACCTACAGGAACTCCGTCAATTTGTCATAAAATTACTGAAATTGGGTACTCTTCAAGAGGAGATTCTTTATTAGACCCGGATATCCTTAAGCTGTGGACTAACATCCTACACCAGCACTTGACGTGTTTACACTTTGACGTCTGCCTAATTTGTATCTTACTTATTTGCATACTTTGATTCACTGGACATTAAAAACCAAGCGCACACTATTGACTGTAAATATGTAATTAAATCAATGAAACTGTACAGTCTTAGAAAGTCATGATTATAAATATTATAATTTACTGTACTGTGTGATGAGTGCTATCATAAATATGGTAAGAGTTAAGCTTTTAGTAACTGTTGCTTAGCGGAAGAATTTTCAACACAATACACATTGTCAATAACGGGCTGGTAAATGTGCATATATGTCGCTGGCCTAGAGTGAGAAGGTCGTAAGTACTACAATTTGAATCATACGGCGCTTTATATGATCCTATTTTCATGAAAATCGGAACTTGTCATGTTGACCAAAATGAAGTTGTAAAAGCTTGTAAATTTCAGAAGATTGATGTTTTACTTTAGACGACCTTCTCATTCTAAGCCACCGATTCGTACCACGTGTTAGTACATCAGAAACTGTAAGTACTTTAAAAAAAACTATTACATAAAACGTTATATGCCAAAAGTTGTCTGATGATGTAGAACGTTTGTCTAAAATACTACTCACTACTACAGAGACTGAAAAGAAAATGTATAAAAAAAGTTAACATAATACATGGACACTGATCAATACAACATACATATTTGTAAGCCTTTACTTTAATCACTATAAGCCAAGAAACATCTTTTCATTTACCACTAATCAGTAACGCATTTCTTGAACCATTTTATAATCCCGTCAGTCTTTAATTACAACATGATTTCAAGAGAGTTCGATGGTATCATAGTTGAATCAGGAATAAATTGTACGTAAATATGTATGTTTAAACATGACGGAAGTGCATCACATCTTGATATGGGGGTTCATTAGCAAAACATCACACATCAATTATGAATATAAGAAACGTTTAATGTTAACATAGCGCAACAGTGCTTTGGATGTTTGTAGTATTGTTGATTGAATGGAACATGTGTTAATCGAATAAAATAAGAAATATCGTTTATAATGCAACATTGCTAAACAGGCAAATGTTAGCAATGTGAAATATCGAAGCACATCACTAGTAGTACATGTAGATAAAGTAGTGGCGACTGAAGTTAGTGTGTCAAACATAGAGGATTGAAAACACGGAATAATCAATGTCGTCACTTAGCTCCGATGTCAGACGTTGTATTATTTTATGTTGCCAGAATAATCATAACATCAATACGTCAATTCTCGATGTGTGTTTTATTATTCACAAAACATATTAATACTTTAATACGCCCAGTTAATAAAAGCTTCAACATTCAGTGCGTTCGATATCAAAGCATATTTACTCTTTAAAGTTCGAACACGGTGGGCTTGTAGGTTTCCTAATAAGATAGATTAAATGTACTTAATTCCTAATCGTGGACAGACGTGTTAAGTTCATTGATTTTGGCAAAGGATGTTATTAAAATGGTATTTGCAATCTATTTTTATAATCATTGACTGTAAACTCTGAGAGGGAAGTACATACTTAATCATTGAACTGAATTATGTTAAATACATACGTAATCAAATTGTGAGTGAAGATCAAAGGTTTATAATTGTTAATATATTTATATATTTGAAAGCATGAAATTTGTATGAATATTTATTTAGAATTGACTCATGATTTCACAAGTTGTCTAAAACATCGAAACTATTTAATCAGTTTTATTATCACAGAGGTATGTTTGTAATTTGATTTAATTAAGATATGATTATTAGTGGCTTATGGAAACTACTTAGAATCCAATTTAAAATAAGCTCATGAGGATGAATTTTCATAAATGTTCTCCAAAGTTACGTAACAGATCAAATTGTTGTCTATCGATCTGGCACTTGTTTAACTAGTATTGGTTTCTACTTTCCACTGGTCTACGTGCTATGTCAGATTCCCATATGCTAAATGTAAGATCAAAAACTGAGCTACTATGCATTTTGGTATATTTTTTAACATATTATCTCTCTTGACATATCATCAAAGATGAGTCGAAGATTGTTTTGTAATATGCATTCCGTATATTATTTGTCCGTTGTTATTATGACATGCAACAATAAAGGTCTAACATTTTACTTGAAGATAATCATTTGCTTTTTTCGCTATAAGCGTCTGTACATCACCAAAATATCTAGAGATTGGCATGTTAACAAACGTTCCAATAAACACGCAAAACATGTACATTCTTACAGAAATGGTACCAAATGACAGAGTTGACATTCTAGATATAAGCGGTATCACTGAGATAGCACACCATATGCACATAAATACTTACTAGAATATTTTATTACCAACTGTATCTAAGTGTTTGCTGAACAGTTAAACCAGAAAACAGGAACAGGAACCAAGCAGATCAGTCATACATAGGGGTTAGCAGAATAACATTAACACATATTCTTGTATTTACATGTTAACAATAATGTAATGTAAGCTCCAGTAGTAACTGATCGATCATAATATCACAAGCAAACAGTCCTCCTATTTTCGTATTCGATAGATGATTATATACATGTTTATGACAATAAGTAGCTAAACAGTTAAGATACGTTATTACACGTGCAAAACAGAACATATAATGTTAAAAAAAACAATACTTTCCAACGAATGAAAAAAAACGTTAAGATTTATTTTAAGAAGTTGATATAATTTTCCAAATGAGATGAATGACATATTGTATGGTAAAACTTTAAAGTATACGTATGTTCCATCTTGTGATGTCATTACTTTCACTGATGTTATTTACACATAGGTGTACATTTCTATGTAATAGTACCTGTAGATGATATTTTGTATATAGCATAAAATAGTCATTCTAGTGCTTATTTACAACTACTATAACGTTGTTTATGTTAATGCAGATGTGGAATGCATTATTCCACCATGTGCCAGCAACATGTAATAAAAGACTGTTACACATTTGTATGAATGGGATTTTAAGCACGTATCTTCGTGCGAATGGAAATCTTGTTGCGCTTAAGAAAGTCTGGTAAGAAAACGCACATTTATCCCTCTCCAGTATGCTCCATTGCGCTTCAGTATCATATCTGAAACGCAAATGACCAATCTATTAAGATTATAGTTTAGATAATGGATAATGCCAATCCACCGTGTTTCTTTTGTTATGAATTATACATGGTTCATTCGACATTCTACACTTCATTGTACTTTAAATCATGGTTATGTGTGGTACCGACAAAACATTAAAGTTCCTTTAGTTGGAACTATCCAGAATAATAATTAAACTAACATCAGACAAAAACCTTCTTTGTTATTTCATCACGTTGGCACATTACTGCATAGTTATTTCATCAGCAACATTTTATGTCCGAAATAATTCAATGGATTTGGAAATGGATACAATTTGTTTTATATCATAATCATTAAGTCATAATTACTGTAAACAAACAAGTCAACAAAGCTGCAAGAGATGGGAAACACACTTCCTGGGCATTCATATGATCTGTTCAACTGTGTTCTAGCATTATATTCCAACGACATAATGATGCGCGTTTTCACGGCGCTTCAAAAAGTATGTTAGCATACACCTGACCTTGTTTTAATACATTACAAACAATATCTATGTATGTACAAATAATGTAACTCAATGTATATGTTTGTATTTGTGAACAAATTAATTTGACAATGTTGTGTATTACATTTGTTACCATAACTATATATAATGCACTGCGGTGTACTGGTCGTGATGTTTAGATCTCATATCCTTTTACTTATTACTACGACATTATTCCTCTTTACTGAACAAACTCATCCATTGTATCGGCTTACCAGATGCATAAAAAAGACCAATCGAAGCAAGGAGTGTCCATGTTTCGCTTGCATGTATAATTGTGGTTTAAAAAACCCATTGCAAATAGAGTGCCGTATGTGTGAACGTATTTTCCCTTTGGCAAGAGTTTTCAATTATTGTTTAACAAGTGAAACTAAGTTGGGTAATTGCTTAAGTATTTTTGTCATTTAAAGAAAATTGTCTCCAAAAATAAATAAAACTCCCAGACAGTTATCAATATTGCTTTGAAATTGGTTAAGTTGAAAGTCTGTTGAGTAATTATATAGGCTACTCGTTGTAAATAAGTATAAGCTTCGAAATCCTACTTTAATCCTCAATTTCTCGTAAAAATAAATAGTTTTGTACTAGTACTATTCGTTATGCACACCAAAGAGTATAAAATGTAGTACTCATAAAATATACGTTGTAGAATTTACATAAAAATATTGGCATTAACTTAATCGAAGTTAGAGTGGTATAGCACTGTAGCAATTTCAAACCATCGAGAATAATTGTTTTCTCGTAAAATAGTAAATCATCTGAAAGTTATAACGAGAAATTTAATCGTATCTTACCGAACGTTTATCAAACAGAAAAATGCAAACTGCTGCAGGTGCAACTAATTACATCATATCCTACGATTTTGGCCTTCACATTATTGTAAACACTTTTGTAATTGTAATTCATGGTAATAATTATAGTTGTTACTTGAAAAAAGGTATGAGAAAATCCGACAGGGAAGGTAGCATGACTAGAGTACCGCCGCTTAAAGGTATTTTGTTATACTGCGTGTTATTGAAATGTTCCTGTTGTCACAAAGAAATATTCATGCGGATTATTTTTTAATGAACCTCAAAATCATATGTCGTATTGAAACGTGAAGAGAACATCTGAGTACGAACTTTTTTCGAATACCGTCGGTGCAAAAAAATTGTTCGATGTTTGATGTGCATTAGAATATAGACCTTTACGAACTATACGAACTCCACCTGCCGACCGATTGTTCGAAATCAAGCATGCCTATAACATACAAAAATATGTGATTCTTAATGATTAAACATGTATCACTTGGTAGATACTAACACCTTTCAGATTTGGCAATGTTCTGATATGATATTTCTCATCCGTATTAGGTTAATATATATAATAGGTAGTCTCAATTACCGATAATAGGTTTAACGTTAGAACAATTAGCTCCTGCAGTTACAAATGTATATGTAGCTTTGTGTTATGGAATATTTCAACAGTAATAAAACGTTATTGCCCAGATTCTATTCCTGTTAATTATATAATGCATCTTAACTGTTCTTAAGAAAGTATGTTCTTTCTTCGACCTTTGTGGTAAGGTATTGAAGAAAGTATGTTATTTCTTCGACCTTTGTAACTCATATGATGATAGAAACTTTATGTCATTTGTGAGTCATGCCCCTTTTAACGGAAGTATCACTATTTCATAAAGGGTTAAGGACATGTGGTAATGGTACTTGACGTTATCCTTGTCCTTGTTGAGGTTCACTTTCAGTTA
This sequence comes from Spisula subtruncata, assembly GCA_963678985.1. Taxonomy (NCBI): domain Eukaryota; kingdom Metazoa; phylum Mollusca; class Bivalvia; order Venerida; family Mactridae; genus Spisula; species Spisula subtruncata. The sequence goes on along the minus strand of OY787660.1, from coordinate 4,945,583 downwards.
ATACCCCTACAGATAATCAAATCGTTTTACACCACTGTTTTATTGTAGCAAAGTATTTCTGTCTCCTACGTTTTATCTTGCATTTAGTTTCGGCAATATGATACTGATGGGAGATTAAATAGCTTTGATGAAAAGTTGTATATTTCATGTACATTACATATTGTTTTAGCCATGTATTAGTCAGGACTGTACAGCATTTTAAACGTGTGTATACATGAAAAAAGGGCTATATAAATATGGTATAATAACAAAATAATAATAATTCTTGATGTTGAAACAATGGCTTGATTTTTTGTTTGCAATTTATATATTTGGAGAATTATAGACATCCCGTCTCCTGAAATAGCACAGCAGACTGTTCGAACAACAAATTGTATTAGTAATGAATGATAACTGACCTAGTATAGAAAAGCTAAATACACTGATTTATGTTCACACGTCAAAATTTATAATCGTGGTGGGATCGCTTTAGAGTAATTTAATTAAAATGAATTACGCTTTTTATCTGTATTAGTTGTATCGTACTTATATCCTTACATAATTCCCATTTGATACATGTAGTGCACATAACAGGGTATACACAGTATTTTGTTATGTTCTAACTCATAATTTCACATTCGATGGAATTACACGGTATTCTAAGTGAGTATCACTAATATAGCATTCATACTTCTATTTCGTTGGTGTATCTACGTTTTAACAGACGGAAGAGAGAACATATACCTTGGGCCATGTATCGGTAACAACAATACTGTACGAGAGACTGACCGCTAATACAGTTTAGATTGAGAGAGTGTTTGCATTTAAATTAAAAATGCATACGATCGAACAAAAATTGTCTTCAAAATGCATTGTGTTTCCATTTGCATTTGTAAACATATGCTAGCGGCGGACTACTAGTATAATAGAAATGATTATTATGTTCATACGTTTTTATTTCGTTGTTACATGTACATATTGCACTACAAAAGATGTAAATACAAATATATCACAAACATACACTCAGTTGTCAAGAGAATAGTTTATAAATGTTGTTACATAATCAATAACCACATTTCCAACTTGCAGGTATCCATATAAAATATCGTTTATTCAACATAGGCCATAGAAACTTGGTTTGATGTATCTGCTAACTCTATTAATTGGACTTATTACTAGATATTCATTGTAAGTGCAAACATCTCTATTGATACAAAACCAGTTAGAGTTGACGAGCAGTCTCTGTTTTTTGTATGCGTACATGATAATAACAATTAGTCTATAGTTGGTCTCGTATTTAGTGTATAAGTCTTGATTCAAAGCATAAAATTATTTGATCGACAATAAAATCATCATTATAAACCATGACAGTCATTCCCTTTCATGTGTGGTGTTTCCAATTGCTTATCAGTAAACGTGTCCATGCTTAGCACAAAGTATATCTATGATGAATTTCTTACATAACAGCTGCCATTTGCAATAGTACATTTAATTGGTGATCCACCATTTTGCTCTCCGGACATCACTCTGCAGTAATTATCCTTCTGCAGTGTTGCCTTTCTCCGTATTTCTGAATGTTGCCCAGTATATTTACATTCACCATTGGACATTATATAATTAAATGGTTTCAGTTGTCTAAGCCAATATTCACAGTCATAGTAAAAGCCGTTTTAAGTAATGTTCTTCACATGCGCACAGGGAACACAGACATTTCGGCGGAAATGAAACCAGATACGATTTTCGAATCTACTTGAAATCTCATGTAGAAAGATACATCAGTATTGGAGTAAACAAACCTCTAAGAGATAATGTTTTGGAACATCTTCGATTATAATATTTGATTTCATGCTTACCGGTGGTTTACGGCGGAATAACGGTGGATTATTCCCCGATAATTTCACTGTTCATAATTTCACAGTTCATAATTTCACGGCAAACGGACTATTTTTTAAATCAAATTTCCTCGCCGTCAAAAATAAAATATTAAGCATTTCCACTTGCTCTCTTCATCTTTAACAAATAACACAGTATTATATATACATATTCTGTAAAACAAATGGACGAAATTAAAGCCATTGCAGAAGAACTATTTGATTGCAACTCGACGCGTGCATGGCGGGAAAACGACGTCACGCAAAACATTCGAGGTATATTGTGGAGTATTTCCATCATTTAAGCAATTTGAAGCATGAAATAAATAGAATATTAGTATTTTACCGTGTATGATCGTTTGATAATTCACCTCGTGAGCAGCTGACTTATATTTTCACTCGTGGCTACGCCACTCGTGAAAATATTACATCAGCTGCTCACTCGGTGAATTATCAGCCGATCATACACGGAAAAATACAAATATCCTCTATATCTCCCTTCTGATTAATGTTATCACGTTTCAATTGAAATAAGAATATACACGTGTGTTTAACCTTTCAAACTAATTGATTGCAGTTTATAGACTACCTCGCAAGACGACATTTTGTCTAAACAACATTCCATCAAAGGGAGTTTTTGTTAGAAACAAAAAGTAGAAGGTCAGCATGTAGTGAAATATCCAGATATAGATCTTGTAATGACAGATAACGTACCTTTGTATGTTTCTTAACCTTCAATTAACTACTTACAATCATTTTCTTGTTGTACCAGGCAACCACTCCTTTAATGAATGCCTTATTGTACTTACATGTAATTCACACTGTGCTCAAGACACTAGTGGACTCTCATGTTAATGAATTTATTTGCATGGTGAAATTATAAGTGTAGCAGAGTGTATTGCTTTTGAAGGATATGCATTATTCATAGAATATGCAGCATTAATGAACACATGGTTATATAGCTCCTGTATTGAACCTGCTAGTTTCCAATAGTTGTACGGTAGTGGTATACGATTTCGGCATCATAGGCTAGTAAGCGAAAATACTAATATTCCTATTAACCAATAGAAATCACGATAACGATTTTAAAATCTACATGGCTAGAACTGTTGACGGGTTCATATTAGATAAACCCCTTAGTTAATTATTTTAAACAAGTTTACTCAAAATAGTAATCGCTTCTAATTGATATATAACATTTCCTTTGAAATCCTAATGTCCAGGGGAGTTAAACCTTTTCGAGCTGATTGGTATAAGTATATGTTTCGCTATGTAAGAAGACCGATTGACTAGACATCGACCCATCACTGGGTATGTTAGAAACTAAACTGTAAACGCTGAACACGCGGCGATATATCCAGATATACATCTTGTACCCCTAACCCTTGAACCTGAAGATAACCTACGCATTTTAACTTTCATCAACTGCTTTCATTAGTCCTTATTACCACGCAATCACTCCTATAATCTTTGATTCGTACAATTTCGAGGAGAAAATGACGATCATGTTCATAGGCACTTTGAATAGTAATAACGACAATCGACAATTCATTAATAGTTTCTATGTAGTATCGTCCGTTAAAAAGATAAATGTTGGATCTAATAACGACACGATTCCGTATCAAAGTATTACGTACGGCCTTCTCATTCTAAGACAGCGAACCAGGATTTCGGGGATATGTATCAATTCCGATCTTATCTAAAAGGTAAACTGTTTCTTTTTTGCATTTGAACAGTGGGCTAACATCCTATACAAGTACTTAAAGTGATTACACTATGATGTCTATACATTGTATGATACGGTCTGATTTAGTTTTTCTGCAGAATCTGTATCTTACTTATTTGCTTACTTTGATTCCCTGGAAATTGAAACCAAGCACTTAATATTGATTAAAAAATGTATATATGTAATTAAATCAATAGAACCGTATGGTCTTAGAAAGTCATTATTATCAATATAATAATTTACTGTACTGTGTGATAAGTGCTATCAGGAATATGATAAGAGTTAAGCTTTTAGTAACTGTTGCTTAGCGGAAGATTTCAACAAAATAAACATTGTCAATAACGGGCTTTTCAATGTGCATATATGTCGCTGGCTTAGAGTGAGAAGGTCGTTATTACTACTTACGACCTTATAAGACGGATAATATTTGCAATCTGAATCAAACGGCGCTTTATATGATCCTATTTTTTTATGAAAATCGGAACTTGTTATGTTGACCAAAATGAAGTTGTAAAAGCTTGTAAATTTCAGAAGATTGATGTTTTACTTACGACCTTCTCATTCTAAGCCACCGATTCGAACCACGTGTTAGTACTTCAGAAACTGTTAGTACCTTAAAAACACTATTTCATAATACGTTATATGCCAAAAGTTGTCTGATGTTGTAGGCTGTTTGGCTGAAATACTACTCACTATTACAGAGACTGAAAAGAAAATGTATAAAAAGTTAACAGAATACATGGATACTGATCAATACATCATACAGATTTGTTAGCCTTTACTTTAATCACTTTAAGCCTAGAAACATATTTTCATATGAACCAGTTTATAATCCCGTCAGTCTTTAATTACATCATGATTTCAAGAGAGTTCGATGGTATCATAGTTGAATCAGGAATAAATTGTACGTAAATATTTATGTTTAAACATGACGGAAATGCATCACATCTTGATATGGGGGTTCATTAGCAAAACATCAGACATCATTCATGAATATAATAAACGTTGAATGTTAACATAGCGCAACAGTGCTTTGGATGTTTGTAGAATTGTTGATTGAATGGAACATGTGCTAATCGAATAAAATAAGAAATATCGTTTAAAATGCAACATTGCTACACAGACAAATGTTAGCAATGTGAAATATCGAAGCACATCACTAGTAGTACATGTAGATAAAGTAGTGGTGACTGAAGATGGTGTGTCAAACATAGAGGAATGAAAACACGGAATAATCAATTTCGTCACTTAGCTCCGATGTCAGACGTTGTATTATTTTATGTTGCCAGAATAATCATTACATCAATTAGAATGTATTAGTCAATTCTCGATGTGTATTTTATTATTCACAAAACATATTAATACTTTAATACGCCCAGTTAATAAAAGCTTCAACATTCAGTGCGTTCGATATCAAAGCATATTTACTCTTTAAAGTTCGAACACGGTGGGCTTGTAGGTTTCCTAATAAGATAGATTAAATGTACTTAATTCCTAATCGTGGACAGACGTGTTAAGTTCATTGATTTTGGCAAAGGATGTTATTAAAATGGTATTTGCAATCTATTTTTATAATCATTGACTGTAAACTCTGAGAGGGAAGTACATACTTAATCATTGAACTGAATTATGTTAAATACATACGTAATCAAATTGTGAGTGAAGATCAAAGGTTTATAATTGTTAATATATTTATATATTTGAAAGCATGAAATTTGTATGAATATTTATTTAGAATTGACTCATGATTTCACAAGTTGTCTAAAACATCGAAACTATTTAATCAGTTTTATTATCTCAGAGGTATGTTTGTAATTTGATTTAATTAAGATATGAGTATTAGTGGCTTATGGAAACTACTTAGAATCCAATTAAAATAAACTCATGAGAATGAAATTGCATAAATGTTCTCCAAAGTTACGTTACAGATCAAATTGTTGTCTATCGATCTGGCACTTGTTTCACTAGTATTTTTTTTACTTTCCACTGGTCTCCGCGCTGTGTCAGATTCCCATATGCTACATGTAAGATCAAAAACTGAACTGAAATGCATTTTGGTATATTTTTAACATATTATCTGTCTTGAGATATCATCAAAGATGAGTCGAAGATTGTTTGGTAATATGCATTCCGTATATTATTTGTCCGTTGTTATTATGACATGCAACAATAAAGGTCTAACATTTAACTTGAAGATAATAATATGCTTTTTTCGCTATAAGCGTCTGTACAACACCAAAATATCTGGAGATTGGCATGTTAACAAACGTTCCAATAAACACGCAATGTACAAACATGTACATTCTTACAGAAATGGTACCAAATGACAAAGTTGACATTCCAGATATAAGCGGTATCACTGAGATAGCACACCATATGCACATAAATACTTACTAAAATATTTCATTTCCAACTGTATCAAAGTGTTTGCTGCACAGTAAAACTAGAAAACAGGAAACAAGCAGATCAGTCATACATAGGCGTTAGCAGAATACCATTAACGCATATTCTTGTAGTTACAGTGTTTAAGATAATGTAAAGTAAGTTCCAGTAGTAACTGATCAATCATAACATCACAAGCAAACAGTCCTCCTATTTTTTGTTTTCGATAGATGACTATATACATGTTCATGACAATAAGTAGCTAAACAGTCAAGATACGTTATTACACGTGCAAAACAGAACATATAATGTTAAAAAAACCCAAAACTTTCCAACGAATAAAAATAAAACGTTAAGATTTATTTTATGAAGTTGATATAATTTTCCAAAGGAGATGAATGACATATTGTATGGTCAAACTTTGAAGTATACGTATGTTCCATCTTGTGATTTCATTACTTTAACTGATGTTATTTACACATTGGTGTACATTTCTATGTAATAGTACCTGTAGATGATATTTTGCATATAGCATAAAATAGTCATTCTAGTGCTTATTTACAACTACTATTACGTTTTTTATGTTAATGCAGATGTGGAATGCATTATTCCACCATGTGCCAGCAACATGTAATAAAAGACTGTTACACATTTTAATGAATGGGATTTTAAGCACGTATCTTCGTGTGAATGGAAATCTTGTTGCGCTTAAGAAAGTCTGGTAAGAAAACGCACATTTATCCCTCTCCAGTATGCCCCAGTATCATATCTGAAACGCAAATGACCAATCTATTAAGATTATAGTTTATATAATGGATAATGCCAATCCACCGTGTTTCTTTTGTTAGGAATTATACATGGTTCATTCGACATTCTACACTTCATTGTGCTTTAAATCATGGTTATGTGTGGTACCGACAAAACATTAAAGTTTCTTTAGTTGGAACTATCCGGAATAATAGTTAAACTGACATCAGACAAAAACCTTCCTTGATATTTCATCACGCTGGCACATTACTGCATAATTATTTCATCAGCAACATTTTATGTCTGAAATAATTCAATAGATTTGGAAATGGATACAATTTGTTTTATATCATAATCATTAAGTCAAACAAACAAGTCAACAAAACTGCAAGAGATGTACAAATAATGTAACTCAATGTACATGTTTGTATTTGTGAACAAATCAATTTGACAATGTTGTGTATTTCATTTGTTACCATACAGTAACTATCTATAATGCAATGCTGTGTACTGGTGGTGATGTTTAGATTTCATATCTTTTGACTTATTACTACGACATTAATCCTCTTCACATAACGAACTCATCCATTGTATCGGCTTACCAGATGCATCAAAAAGACCAATCGAAGCAAGGAGTGTCTATGTTTCGCTTGCATGTATAATTGTGGTTTAAAAGCCCCATTGCAAATAGAGTGCCGTATGTGTGAACGTATTTTCCCTTTGGCAAGAGTTTTCAATTATTTTTTTACTGGTGAAACTAAGTTAAGTAATTGTTTTAGTATCTTTGTCATTTAAAGAAAATTGTCTCCAAAAATAAGTAAAACTCCCAGACAGTTATCAATATTGGTTTGAAATTGGTTAAGTTACAAGTGTTTTGAGTAATTATATAGGCTACTCGTTGTTAATAAGTATAAGCTTCGGAAGCCTACTTTTATCCTGAAACATAGTTTTGTATAAGTATTATTCGTTATGCACACACATATAGGCTACTCGTTGTAAATAAGTGTAAGCTTCAGAAGCGTACTTTAATCCTGAAACATAGTTTTGTATTAGTACTATTCGTTATGTACACCATAGAGTATTGCATGTTGGACCCATAAAATATACGTTTAAGAGCTTACATAAAAATGCTGGCATTAATTTAATCGATGTTAGAGTGTTATGTCACTGTAGCAATTTCAAAACCATCGAGAATAATTGTTTTCTCACAAAATAGTAAATTATCTGAAAGTTATAACGAGAAGTTTAGTTGTATCTTACCGAACGTTTATCAAAGAAACAAATAAACATTGCGGCACGCGCAGTTAATTGCATAATATCCTACGATTACGGCCTTCAAATTATTGCACACACTTTTGTAAATGTAATTCATGGTTACTTGACACACTCACTCGAGTGTCGTCACTTAAATATATCTTGCTATACTATGTGTTATTGAAATGTTGTCACAAAGAACTATGCCTACTGTTTATTAATTAATGAACCTAAAAATCATATGTCGTATCGAAACGTGAAAAGAGCATCTGAGTTTCGACACTAACATTTGTCGAATACCGAGGGTGCACAAAATCTGTTTCGTGTGCATTAGAATATAGAACGCCTATAACTTAAAAATATGTGATTCTTAATGATTATACATTTATTATTTGGTAGATACTAACACCGTTCAGATTTGGCAATGTTCTGATCTTATATGTATCACCCGTATTCTATTCGGTAGTCTCAATTACCGATAATAGGTTAAACGTTAGTACACTTGGCTCCTGCTGTTATATGTAGCAATGTGTTAGGGAATATTTCAATACTAATAAAATGTTATTGCCCTGGTTATATTCCCGTTAATTATATAATGCATCTTAACTGTTGTTGATAGTATACATTTTTTGTAATATTCCAAGTAAGATAAGATAAGATAAGATAAGATAAGATATGTTTTATTTGTAACGAGGCCACCGGCCCAAAATACAAATTAATGTAAATGCATGTATATGAGTTATGATATATGCATAGTATATTACGAACAAACAATGAAGAAAACAAACATGGTATTATGAAAATATATAGACCTGCAATACATTAGATTAGATCTATATAAATAGGCAAAATATAAGTAAAATGTATATATAGAGAAATAGACATGGTAATGACATTATACATGTACAGTAACAGAAATGACATCTTTGTATATAGACACGTTCAGATAATATATTACAGAGTTTGTCTTAGTAGGAAAGCCCTGTATATGAATTTGGATAGACGATAAATTTGTTTGTCGTCTGTAGTTGACATGATAGAGTAAAAAAGTTGAGTACAGATTGGTCTATTTAACCAGCATTGTGGGAAGAACTCTAATCTCAGATCACAATATAGTGGACATACCAATAACATATGTAATTCGTCTTCCACAGTATATACATTAGATTTTAAACAATGAGCGCAAAATCTAAATTCTCTTTCAATATGCTGATGACCGCCTGTTTCAACATTTAAACAATGTCCCGAACATCTAAAATTAGACAATGACTTTTTGTACAGAAATGGTAAATCTATAGACAAATATCGCTCTGTATCCAATAGCGTTTTAAAATGTTTGTAATACAATGTTTTACTAGAAGTATTGACTTTTTCATTTAGATTTTGCAATGCGCAATCAGCAACACGTGTGTTAAATAACTTTGTAAAAGCCACAACATCTCCAACTTCATTAGCCAGCCATGCATATCCAAAGCCAAACTTAAATAATAAACATTTGATATGTGTAGCCCATGTGGTTCTACCAGCCAGATCTAAAGAGCGTAGCATGTTATACGTCTGTTTTGGATATCTATGGCTCGGCATTGCAGTAAGTTTAGCCCAATACTTAATACATCTAGTCATGTATATGGTTGATAATGGTTGCCGGCCACATTCACTTAGTGCAGTAAAGTTTGGTACTGTTCTGTTCAAGCAACATATACGTTTACAAAAGTTAGCCTGCACTCGTTCAATATATTCGGAATATTGATAACCCCATACTTCAGCAGAATAACACAAAATTGGCACAACAATACTGTCAAACAGTTTCAAGGCTTCATAAGCATAGAAATAACCAAATTGTTTTTGATATTTGAGAATATTTATGACTGCTTTGGATGCTTGTGTTGCTAAAGTTTCTTTGGTTTTAGTCCAACACAGTTTGGGTGTGAAAAAAGCACCAAGGTACTTATAAAAAGGCACAACATCAACATCCCTTCCACGGAAAGTCCATTTCTCGTACGTACGTAGTGGCCCGCCATTCCGAAAAACCATAATCTTGGATTTGTCGAGATTTAAGTTCATACCAGTTTCTTTGCAGAAGTCATCGATACAATTGATCTGGTGTTGTAAGTTTAATACAGTGTCAGCTACACTGGAAACATCATCGGCGAACATCAGCGCGAATATATCATCAATATCATTGTTTATGTAAATACCTGTTCCACACTTATGTTTCAGATATATGATCAAATCATTGATAAATAATGAGAAAATAATGGGTGAGCTAACACACCCTTGACGGGTCCCAATGTTACATTCGAAGAAGTCTGTTAATCCACCGTTTACTTTAACACATGATTTCAATTGGCAGTACATAGAGTCGAAAATATTCAGGAATTTTCCATTTACACCGTGTCTTGACAAACATGTCCATAGTTTTTTGTGTATACATCCATCAAAGGCCTTCAAGAAATCTATATAAAAAACATAACAACGTCCTTTGCGTTTAGATAAATATTTTTGTATTACTCCATGTAATGTAAATATATTGTCAATTGTGGAGTATTGTGACCGGAAACCAGCTTGTGATTCATTGATCACATTGTTATTATCACACCAATTAGTTAAGCGTCTTGTTAAAATGTGAACAAATATTTTACTCAATGAGTTTATAAGTGATATGGCCCGAAAGTTATTTGGCTCGAGCTTAGAGCCCTTCTTGTGAATAGGGGTAATGATATTTTCACTCCACTGTGCGGGAAATTGACCACTGTCATATATATTGTTAAACAGTGTAAGTAAGTATGGCAAGACAATATCTAAAGTGTTTTTATACATTTCAATGCACAATCCATCAGTACCAGTAGCACGATTACTAGTAAAACTATTAATTTGAAACTTTTACTGAAACAATGGTTTGATTTATTGTTTGCAATTTATATATTTGGAGAACTATAGACACCCCGTCTCCTGAAATAGCACAGCAGACTGTTCGAACAACAAATTGTTTTAGTTATGAATGATAATTGACCTAGTATAGAAAAGCTAAATACACTGATTTATGTTCACAAGTCAAAATTTATAATCGTGGTGGGATCGCTTTAGAGTAATTAAATTAAAATGAATTACGCTTTTTATCTCTATTAGTTGTATCGTACTTATATCCTTACATAATTTCCATTTAATACATGTAGTAGACATAACAGGATGTACACAGCATTATCTTATGTTCTAACGAAAAATTTCACATTCGATGGAATTACACGGTATTTTATGTGAGTATCACTAATATAGCATTCATACTAGTATTTCTTTGGTGTATGGACGTTTTAACAGACTGAAGAGAGAACATATAGCTGGCGCCTTGTATATGTAACAACAATACGGGACTTTTCGCTTGTTATAGTTTAGTTTGAAAGAGTATTTGCATTCAAATTAATAATACATACGATCGAACAAAACTTGACATGAAAATGCATTGTGTTTCCATTTGCATTTGTAAACATAGGCTAGCGGTGGACTACTAGTATAATGGAAAGTGTTATTATGTTCATATTTTTTATTTCGTTGTTGCATGTTTCGGTTGCACAGAGATATTGCGCTACAAAAGCTGTAAATTCAAATGTTTCTTCACTGTCCAAAAAAATAAATTCTGAAATCAAGCGAATAGTTTATACATGTTGTTGCATAATCAATAACCACATTTCCAACTAACAGGTGTCCATATAAACTATTTTAAATTTAAAATAGGCCATAGAAACTTGTTTTCAAATTAATTATTTCAACAGATGTACCAGCCATATCTATTAATTGGACTTACTTGATATACATTGTAAGTGCGAACATCTATATTGATACAAAACCAGTTAGAATTTGACGAGCAATCTCTGTTTTTTTATCTGTACATGATAATTGCAATTAGTCTTGAGTAGGTCTCGTATTTAGTATATTGCGCATGTCCTATTGTCTTGATTCAAAGCATGAACTTTTTTGATCGACAAGAAAATTATCATTATAAACCATGATAGTCATTCCCTTTCATGTGTGGTTTTTTGAATTGCTGATGAGTAAACCTTTTCATGCTAAACACAGAGTATATCTATGTATTAAATAGATAATTATTTATGAATTTTTTACATAACAGCTGCCATTTGCACAAATACATTTAATTGGTGATCGACTATTTTGCACACCTGACATCACTCTGCAGTATTTATCCTTTTGCAAATATGTGCACAAGGAACTCAGACATTTCACCGGAAATGAAACCAGATACGATTTTTGAATACATGAAATCACATGTAGAAAGATGCATCAGTATTGGGGTAAACAAACCTCTAAGAGGTAACGTTTTGAAACATCTTTGATCATAATATTTTCTCCTTTCTAATTAATGTTATCACGTTTCCATTGAAATAATAATATGCAAGTGGGATTAACCTTTCATACTAATTGATTGCAGTTTATAGATTACTTCGCAAGACGACATTTTGTCTGAATAACATTCCATCAAAGAAATTTTTGATAGAAACAAAAACGTAGAAGGTCAGCATGTAGCGAAATATCCAGATATAGATCTTGTAATGACAGATAACATACCTTTGTATGTTTCTTTACCTTCCATTAACTATTTACAATCATTTCCCTGATGTGCCAGGCAACCACTCCTATAATGACTGCCGTATTGTACTTACATATAATTCACACTGTGCTTAAGACACTCGTGGACTCTCTTGTTAATGGATTTATTTGCATGGTGAAATTATAAGTTTAGTAGAGGTTATAGCTTTTGACGGATATGCATTATTCATAGAATATGCTGCATCAATGGACACATGGTTATATAGCTCCGTTTTTGAACCTGCTAGTTACAAATAGTTGTACCGGTAGTGGTATACGATTCCGGCGTCATAGTCTAGTAAGCGAACATACTAATATTCCTATTAACCAATGGAAATCTCGATAACGAATTTCAAATGTACATGGCTAGAAATGTTCACGGTTATATATTAGATTAACTACTTAGTTACTTAGTATTTGCTTTAAACAAGTTCACTCAAAACAGTACTGGCTTCTAATTGATATATCACATTTCCATTGAAATTCGAGTCTCCACGGGAGTTAAACCGTTTCGAGCTGATTGTTATAAGTGTATGTTTTGCTATGTAAGAAGACCCATTGACTAAACATCGATCCATCACTGGGTACGTACGTTAGAAACAAAACTGAAAACGTTGAACACGCGGCGATATATCCAGATATACATCTTGTACCTGAAGACAACCTACGCTCTTGAACTTTCATCAACTACTTTCATTAGTCGCTATTTCCACACAAGATTTCACTCCTATAATCTTTGATTCGTACAATTTCGAGAAGAAAATGACTATCATGTTCCTAGGCACTTTGAATAGTAATAACGACAATTGACAATTCATTAAGAGTTTCTATGTAGTTTCGTCCGTTAAAAATGTTGAATCTAGTAACGACACGATTCCGTATCCAAGTAGTACTTACGGCCTTCTCATTCTAAGACAGCGAATATTCACCAGGAGTTCGGGGGTATGTATCAATTCCGATCTAATCTAAAAGGTAAACTGTGTCTTTCTTTCTCATTTCTACATTGGACTAGTATCCTGTTCCAGTACTATCAAAGTGTATACACCATGAGGTCTTTAGATTGGATGATGCGGTTTGATTTAATTTCTGCATAATGTGTATGTACTTATTTGCATACATTGATTCCCTGGACATTAATATCTAGCACAAAATATTGACAGTCAATATGTAATTAAATCAATGATTCCGTATGGTCTTAGAAAGTCATGATTATAAATATAATAATATGCTGTATTGCATGATGAGTGCTATCATAAATATGATAGGCGCTAAACTTTCAGTAAATGGTGTTTTAGCGGAAGAACTTTCAACAAAATAAACTTTTCAATAACCGACTTTTCACTGAGGCTGTGCATTTATTTCGGTGGCTTGGAATGGTAGACGTACGTACTATACTTATGGTCTATAGCCTGATACATATCTGCATCCTACGGTACTTCTTATGCTCCTATATTTTTCAGGAATATCGGGACATGTCATGTTGAACAAAATGAAGTTGTAAAAGTTTATTTTCTTTAAAAGTAATGAGTAAATAGTTTATTTCAGACAGTTTTCTTTTCGTTTTTACAAAACATTGATTATAAACTTACGACCTTCTCAATCTAAGCCAGCGATTTTTACCATGTGTTAGTACCGAATAGGATTAAAACTATTACATACTAAATTCTATGCTGTAGAAAACAGAGACAATTTCTGATGATGTTAAAAGAATGCGTGTACACTGATCAATACATCATACTGGTCTATTAGCCTTTACCTTAATCACTTTAAACACAAACATAATATTTTAATCACTTAAAACATAGAAACATATTTACAATTACCACTAATCCGTATAGCATATCTCTAACCAGTTTATAATCCATTCAGTCTTTAATTACATTATGATTACATGGAAGTTCGGTAGTATTATACATTCATATTGTGTATAAATGTCAGTCATTAATTACATCATAGAGAGTTCGATGGTATCAAAGTTTTATCAGGAATACCATGTACGTATTTAACACGATTGCAGGGCATCACATTTTTATATGGGTTCATAAGTAAAACATCACAAATCAATTATGTCCTTCAGGAAATGTCTTATGTTAACATTACGCAAATGTGTTTTAGATGTTTGTATTAATGCGAACTGAATGGAATGAGACATAGTATACTTTCGTTAATGGAATCAAAGTTGTCTTGTGAAATAGCATTCATACTGCAACATTTCTGCATATACGAATGTAAGCAATGGAAAATATCAGAAGCAAATTACTAGTAGTAGATACAGGAGTGATGATTGAAGGTGGTGTGTCACACATAGAATGTTGAATACATGAAATAATTAAACCATCACTTTGCTCCGATGCGAGACGTTGTATTATGTTATGTTGGTAGAATAACCATTATATCAAGTATTGGTCAGTTCTCGATGTGTGTTTTACATTCCACAAAAGTATTTATATCTGTATATGTCCCGTAAATAAGATCTTAAAGGTTAAGGATTTTCGATATTTGCTCAAAGCAATTTCTACTCTTAAAGGTTCGAATACTGTGGGCTCGTGTGTTCGTTAATAAGATCAATTAAGTGTACGTAATTTCCAGTCACGAACACACGTGTTAAGTTCAAGCATGAAGTTAAGTTGCAATTTCAATTGAATCCTTTGTCGTAGAGTTTATTCATTATTTATTTGATTTAGTTCATACAAAATGGTTCAAAATGACAAATAAGCAATTCCAGATCTTAGCTATATCTTTCATATAGCACACTACATGTATATGCACCTAAATACAAACTAGAATATGTTATTACCAATTGTATCAATTGAAAGTGTTTGCTGCACAGTTAAACACAAACCGATCAGTCATACATAGGCGTTAACTGAATAACATCAACACTTATTCTTGTATTTAAAGTGTTTGCAGTAATGTAAAGTATCAATCATAACAGCGCAATCAAACAGTCCTACTAGTTTCGTATTCGATAGATCATTATATACATGTTTATGGCAAAACAGATCGACGTATTATGAAGTTCAACAGTTAAGACGCACGTACAAATGATATGTACAAAACAGAAAATCTTATGTTAAAAAAAATACTATCCAACGAATAAAAATACAATGTTAACATATAATTAAAGGAATTGATATAATTTTCCAAATCCGTATTATGTTAGGTAGTCTGAATTACCGATAATATGTTTAACGTTCGTACAATTGACTCCTGCGGTTATATGTAGCAATGTGTTGTTGAATATTTAAAAAATAATAAACGTTAATGCCTGGATTCTATTACTGTTAATTATATGATTCATCTTAACTGTTGTCGATGGAATAGTAACACGTTAGTTCAATTAAATCTTTTACGTAATTTGAAACTTTGACTGAAACAATGGCATAATTTATTGGTTATATTTTAATCTTTTGGAGAACTACAGACATTCCGACTACATACTTAGCACAACAAACAGTTCAAACAACAAGATGTATAATTTATGAACGATGATTTACTTTTAATTATTGCTGCATGAATTGCTCAATAAACTAATTTATGCTTATACCTCAAAATTTATCATTTTTGTGGACTCGTGTTTTTACATATTTGATTTATACGAATTACACTTTTTATCTGTATTAATATAGGTCGTGACGGTCTTTTTTATGTTATATTCTTATATAATTCCAATTTGATTGTACACATAATAGGATGAAAATAACTTTCGTAATGTTCTAACTCACAATTTCACATTATATTGACTTACGCAGTATTGTAAGTAAGCTACACTAACATGACATGAATACAATTATTTCGTAGTAGGTGTATGAACGTTTTAACAAATTGAAGAGAGATCATATAGTTGGGGGTCATGTATCGGTTACAACAATACTGCACGGGAAACTGACCGCTTGTTATAGTGTAGTTTGAATCATATTAATAATTCATACGATCGAACAAAATTTGACACCACAATGCCTTGTGTTTCCATTCGTATATATAAACATAGGTATACAGGATATTAACTGACCACAAAAATACATTTTGAAATCGAATGACTAGTCTTTAGATTTTGTTGCATAATCAATATCCACATTTCCAACATAGGCGATAGAAACATCTCATTCAAATTAATTATTTCCACAGATGTTTCGACCAAACCTATTAATTGGAATTACTAGATATACATTGCGAGCGCGAACATCTATATTGATACAAAACCAGTTAGATTTAGACGAGCAATCTTTGTATTTTATCTGTACATTATAATTGCAATTACTCTTGAGTTGGCCTCGTAATTAGTATATTTGTAAGTACTTTTGACTTGATTCAACGTAGAAAATTATCAAATGGACACTTAAATCATCATTATAAACTATTACGGCCATTCCCTTTCATGTGTTTTGCCGAATTACTTATGAATACACTCGTTCATGCTTGGTACAATGTACATCTATGTACTAATTAGATTAATTATGATTCCTTATATGACAGCTGTCGTTTGCAAAAAATGAATTGATGATCCACCGTTTTGTACACCTGACATCACTCTGCGGTTTTTACACTTTGGAAATCTTACTTTACTCCCTGTTTCTAAATGTTTCCCAGTATATTGACATTACATAAGAAATAGTCGTTCGTTCCGCCTAAAATGAAACCAGATACGATTTTCGAATGTACAAGAATAAAACGATTACGATATTTGAATTAACAAATCTATTTTTATAACATTTTCGATCATTATAGTTCATAGATTACCTCACAAGAAGACACTATGCCTAAACAACATTCTATCAAACAGATTTCTTGTTAGAAACAAAAACGTAGAAGGTCAGCATGTAGCGAAATATTCAGATATACATCTTGTATTGGCAGATAACCTATGTGCCATTACCTTTCATTAACTACTTGCACTAATTTCATTTCCCTTAGGTACTAGGCATTTGGTCGTCGCTTTGGCATGAGCTTGTGTGGCCATTGCTCAGGGTAGTTGTGTCGTGGTGTTTCTGATTTCTGTGCTCGGTTGGTTAGGTTGAGTGCTACATTCCCTGTCGGATTTTCTCATACCTTTTTTTAACAATGACTGATACGATCGAATTGCCTTTTTCTGCATAATTTGTTTCCCTGGACAATGATATCTGGTACATAATATAGAATGTAAATATGTAATCAAATCAATGAATCCGTAAGAGTTTAGCATGTATGTTGCTATGTGTGCATTAATATACATACTGCGAGCGAACTTTACTAGGACTAGTAGAAGTACTTGTAAATCTATGTCAATAACGAACTTTCCACTTTGCATCTTGTTGTATCATATGCTAGAACATCATACCAAATGTGTTTAAAAAACGATTACATACTACGTTCTCTGCCAATCTTAACGTCATTGTAGAAAACGTAATGTAGAGAGAAAGTTATTTGATGATGTAGGAGGTTTTCTGAAAAACTATTTCCTATTTCTGAGACTTCAATTGAAAAAATACAATGTAGATGCTGTAGTGGGCACTGATCAATATATCTATCTCACTGATGTATAAGAAGTTATCTTAATCACTTCGAAACCTCCTTTTAGTACTTTGAAACGTCTTTCCGATTACCATTAATCAGTATAGCATTTATCTAGCCTGTTTATAATCCCTTCAGACTTTAATTACATCAAGATTCCATGAGAGTGCTTAGTATCATTGTTGAATCAGGAATAAATTGTACGTCATTATGTTATGTTTAAATACGATAACAGGGCAATACACTATGACATGGGGTTCATTTGTAAAACATCATACATCAATTATGTCCTACAGGAAACGTCTTATGTTAACATTACGCAACTTTTTTTAAAAGTTTGTATTAATGCGAATTGAATGGAATGGGACGCGTCTCGTGATATATCATTTATAATGCAATAGTCTAGGAGCTGGTGACCAGAAATTCAAAATCTATTTACCCCATCTGGTAGAAAAAGAATAATACATACATTCAGCCTTCAGAAAAGGTGGATTCCAGATCTGAAAGTGGTGGAGATTGTTTAAGCAGTGGCAAAAACTCTTGCTTCCGGGCTAATTTACGAATACTCATGACATTCTTAATTCTGGTGTGAATTTTTTGTTTATGTATATATATATTGCCATATATTTCGGCTTATATTATTCACTGAATTTTGTGCATCAAATAGACTTATATAACTGACCAGTTAGCACAGTAGAGTTGCGACTGAAGATGGTATGTCAAACATAAAGGGGTGAAAACACGGAATTATTAATGCCGTCACTTAGCTCCGATGTCCGATGGTGTATCATGTTCTGTTGCCTGAACAACCATATCATCAATTTGAATATATTGGTCAGTTATCGAAGTGTGTTTTACATTCCACAAAATTATCTATACTCTTATACACCCTGTAAATAAGATATTAAAAGTTCAGTGTTTTCAATATCAAAGCATTTTGTACCTTTAAAAGTTCGAATACGGTGGGCTCGTAAGTCGGTTAATAAGATAGATTAAGTGTACTTAATTTCCAATCGTGGAAGAACGTTTTCATTTCAAGTGTTATAGAGGTTTTGGCAGTGGGGTTTATAAAAATGGTATGAGCAATATTTTTTATAATCTTTGACTTCAAACTCTGAGAGGGAAATACATGCTAAAGCAATGAATTGAATTATTTTGAATACATACGTATTCAAAGTGTTTTTGAAGATAAAAGTCTTATTATTAATAATATGTTTATATATACAGTATGTAGATGTGAAATTTGTCTGAATATTTCTATAAAATTGACTCACTCTTTAGTTATCCGAAACGATATGGTCAGTTTTGTTATCAGAGAGGTATGTTTCGAACTTAATTTTAATTAATATATGAGTATTAGTGGCTCTTAGAAACTAATAAGAATCAAATAAAAATGAAGTCATGAGTATGAAATTGCCTAAATGTTATCCAAAGTTGCGTCACATTACAAATGTTGGTCTGTCAACCAGGCAATTGTTTAACTAGTATTGGTTTCTTCTTTCCTCTGGTCTCCATGTTATGTCAGATTCCCATTTGCTTAGCTAAAATAGTGAGATGAGATGCACTGTTGCCGTATAATGTTACCAGGATATCTCTCTTGACAAATAACCAAAGATGCGTCCAAGATTGTTTTGAAATATGTATTCCGCATATTTCCTGTTCGTTGATATTTTGACATGTAACAATAGAAGTACAACCTTCTAGATGAATCTAATTATTCAATGCAGATGCACTTTGTAATTGATTTGATAACAATCCGATTTGACATACTGCATGCATTACAACAACAATACATTTGTAACATTTATAATAATGGTAAAGTTTTTTCTAAACACACAACTCAGTACGGCAAGTACTGCTGTCTTTCAACTGAATGACCAATGAATTGCACGACTACATGTTATCGGAAGTAAACTATAAATGCACAAAATGTTAGTTTAAATATTGCTATTGTCTTAATGCATTTCACAACCTCGACGGTGAGCGATTATGAGATACGTATATTCATATTGGATGTGGGTTCCTTCAAATCGAAATGTTAGCAAGAAAACTAGACGTCATTTTGGGCAAGAATGTAGACCGCCGGTTGATGTAAAATAGTGTGTTCAATATTTTCATTTTTCACACGATCTTCACAGCACCCTAGACACTAATAAATGTTCTGATAAATATGTAAATAATATTTTGAAAGACATAATATAACATACGAGAATGTATTTTACAAATACTGCCTTAGGGACATCACTTTCATAGTATTTATAATTGCACTTTACTAAATCCATGTTATCAACTTACCAGATTTTACAAAATAGTAGAATCGGATCTGGGAGTTTCCATTGTTCGCTTGCATATATAAATTTGGTCTACTGTCTGCTCTTGAAAAAACGTGCAGCATGTATGAACATTATTTTACTTGGCAAGAGTTTTCCTTTAATTTGTAATGGTGTAACCAAGTTGAGTAATTGCCTAAGTATCTCTGTCATTTAAAGAAAAGTGTAGCCAAAAAATGATATTCTAAGACAATTATCGACAGTTATTAGTTTGAAATTGGTTTAGTTTCAAATCTTTATAAACCCATAAAGCTTACATACACGTGCGTATAATGAACAATGATTGCATAACACCATTCGTACAGGAAATAACAAACAGGACATACAGGGTTTTCAGCAGTAATCACACAAAGGACACAACAAACTGTAATGTGCATATTACTCGTACAAATATACAAAATGTAGGTTGATTCCAGGGATACCACCTCTCATGGCACAGGGGACCCTTATCGTTGAACGTTGCACATCAATTTATACTTACCCCACATACAACTCTTCACAGTTGAAAATTTAAATAATAGTTTCCGCAATGTTATTTTGTGATCGAATCTAAGATCATGCATTGTAGAATGACAATTATAACGTCTAGATATATTTTATGAACAACAGAACATGTTCATAATCGATACAAAGACATTACATTTGTAGTCTACATAATATCATGGAATAAAAAAATTGGTAGGATTGTATAATACGTCTATGATATCCATTTACATGATTATTGCATAATTCTGTCCAAACAGAATAACATATAAACAAATCAGCTACGAGTTGTCGTTCCCACAGTCAAGTGTTTGCGACGGTTTCCTGTTCCAATACGACTATCTACGTGTAAATATATGCATGTTCAAGTGAATATGGTGTTAGGTGTGGTTAGAAGTTACGGTTAAATAAAAATCTAAAGTATTTTTGATAACCCACCATTTATGACTTGATTGTTGTAAACCGCATGCACAATATCAACGAAATGGAGAAAGCACCAAACAAATCGTGGTAATAAACTTAAAAGCTCGCCCATATGAAACGTTATTGGTTGAAACCGAGGAAAAAGCCTGATGACAGAATATTGAATTCCAAAGATGAGCGTACGAGTAAACGCGTATGTATACATGTCAAAACACGAGCGATACATATATGCGTTTATAGGGATTTGGCAGAGGATAACGAATGTTGCATATATGTTATCAGAACTTTGGTGTACCGTTGGAAATGAGATTGTCTTTTGTAAACTAAATGTATAAACCTACGTATGTATACTTTTACTTGATTGCACCATGGAAAGTGAAATTTTAAATAGCTGTTCTTTGGGACTGCTGTGTCATTCAAAATTAGCACGTTGTTCTATACTCTTGCTCTCTTTTAGGTTTGGCATAGTGACCTGTGATTGTAGTTACTGGATAATATTATTCATTTTTGTGTAATTCTTACTGTGCCTAGCTGCTCAACTGTTCCGTTAAGGAGAAAGTCCAAGTATCTGTCCATTCCTGAGAAATTATGGAGACGAGGCCCCGAAGGGGCCGAGTATTCATTATTTCTCACGAATGGACAGATACGCGGATTTTCTCTGACTTAAAATACACCAATACTGTCAAATGTAAATTTGATTTTCTGAAAAGATGCTGTAAGTGTCAAAATTGAAAGAAAATGCATGTTTCCAAAACAGTCTCCCCTGATGTACCTCTTATAAAAAGAAGATTAAAAATATGAACATGACTGAGCGAGAAGATCATGCTTTTTATGAAACCAGTGAACTAATACAATAACTCTCCATTACTTTATAATGGTGTGTAGTCCATGCAAACACATGTTGTGAGTTATGTGTTACACGATCAATCAATGGTCATTTACCCAGTGTCACTTGATGTTATAACACGGTGGACATTATAAAGACTTTGTTTCAGTCAGAGGATATATTTCCGTGCATAAACTATACATGGATATTTACAATTGATATGCAACTAGATGGACATGACTACGATGTTTTTAAGATGTTGTTATTAAGCCTAGCTATGTATTTGCACAGTATTATTAATGTATAGCTTGGCTATTTTGACGTGAACCTGACCTTTATGCAAGAATATATTACAAGGTTCTTGTTTTGAATATATCAATTTCCGCAAGTAAATCGTGCGATATCAGTATTTCAAATTTGTGTTTCTATCATATCTCGAGTGTTATCGTGATACTCCCCGATTATGAAAACATACAATCGGTGTTGTAAATGTAGGTTATAAATCGACTATTAAATAATGCTTATCAACAGATCAGGCTCGTGTCAAATTAGCCAAGCTATACCCCAAAATTGGTATATATACTTGTGAGGGCAGTTCCTATTCCTAGGCGTCGCAGTTCGATGTTGGCTGCCACGCCCACAAACGAGAAAATGTCTCCCCGTGAGACTCGAATGTTTCATTGGGTAACCCAATGATCAGGGGAAGTATATGTCAAAGAGTGATTTAGCGGCTGAACAGCTGAAAACAGCCCTCGTAAATTTGGAACTCAACTTTTTTCCTACTCTACAAACTTAGCCTGTTCTTTAATTCAAATTTAGGAGTCCAATCGACACATGTCTTCCTGGATTATGAGCCTTGTATGACAAAATTAGCTTTGCACGTACTATTATATTCAAACAGTTTTCATCTGATCATCTCAAAACCTAAGTTGCAATGTTTATGGACATTTTAATGTAGGCCCAGGTAGATCGTGTCATTTTCAGTATCATGCTGTAGACGGGTGTCATGATTAAGTGATAATTTTGGCCCTTGTGAATGTATAAAAACTGTAATTGGAACTTATACAATGATCATGATGACGCAAAAGTGCAATTGCAAAATATTAACGGTATTTAATATCATATCACACTAGCATCGGCTTGATTTCTTGCGCGCGTACCACCTTAATAGCTGAAATTAAATTAATGTTAAAAGCTTTTTACTAACAGCGGGTTGATTTCATTTTCAAGTTTTGTTGTGGTTTGAGCATTTTGTATTTTGTTTTCTTTTTTCTGCGTTCGGCTCTTTCAGTTGAGTGCCGCTTTTCCTGCAAAATGTATTGCCCTTTTTGTGTACACATACATTTTGTAATGCACCAGTCAGTTGCATCCACGGCCCCAACCCCCGCGTATGGCTGCGGTGTTTTACCCTCCAGCTTCCCCCGCACTGCCGGGGAAAAGTTGGGATTTTTTCACCGAACTAATACCTTTGGGACAATGTTTAATTGTAAGATAGCCCCCCCTTCCCCTGCACGGGCCGTGGAAGGGCGGGGGTTTTGAAAACCCAAAAGTAAATTTAATTTTCGACCCATCTATTTGGGATGGCGGGCAACCCACTGGTGTATCAGTTATACATTATTTACAATAATTCTCCATTACCTGTTAACACATTAAATAAAAATAAATCTCCATTTTGTTGTTAACACTACATAATTATGTGTGTTATGTTTTTCAGGCATAGAGAGTTTTCTTAACAATAACTTTCATTATTTCGTATACACATTTAATGTAATGTGTATACGAAATAATGGAGAGTTATTGTAAAGACAACTGTCCATTCCTGAAAAATAATGGAGAGTTTATGAATGGGTTAATCCCCTGGGTGTATTTTAATTTTGAGTAATGTCTTTTATAGCAAATCGAATAACATGCTTAATAGTTGATAATCTTTTACTCGTCTTCAATTATTTTCTATCGATACATATACGTACTCAGGAATCAAATACCGGGAAATATATCGATGGCTTAGAATTAGAAGATCGTAAGTGCCACTTACGACTTTTTTTTATTCATATATATTTAGAATAAGCACCACAAGGCGCTTCTTACGAGCCCATTTTCATAAAAAATCTGAACTTGTCATGTTGACCAACATGAAGTTGTAAAACTTTGTTTTACCATAAGTAAAAAGTAAATATCAGACAGTTTTTTTCCGTGTTTTCTCAAAATATCGATTTAGTAGTTACGACCTTCTAATTCTAAGCCAGCAATATGTAATTGTAATTGCCGAAATGAGTATCGAAAACGTTTTGCAAGTCTGTTGAGTAATTAAATAGGCTACACGTTGTGAATATAAGCTTCGGATTCTTACTTTAATCCTGCATTTCTCGTAAAACAAAAATAGTTTTTATTTTTAGTACTTTTCGTTGCATGCATTAGGGTATAGCATGTAGTACCCATAAAATATACGTTTTAGAGCTGATATAAAAATTGTTGGCATTAACTTAATGAATGTTAGAGTGTTATGGCTCAGTAGCTATTTTACAACTATCGAGAATAATTGATTTCTCACAAAATAGTAAATCATCTGAAAGTTATAACGAGAAATTTAATTCTATCTTACCGAACGTTTATTTGACAGACATATAGTTGAATGCACGTGCAGTTACATGTTACATATCCTACGATTTCGGCCTTCACATTATGGAATAAACTTTAGTTAGCGTAATTTATGGTAAATGTGTTACTTGAAATCCTCCCTCGAGTACCGTTACTTAAAGTATCTTGATATACTAAGTATTACGTGTTATTGAGATATCCCTGATGTCACAGACGAAATATGCATACGGGTCATGAATTAATGAACCTCAAAATCATATATCGTATCGAAACGTGAAGAGAACATTCGTATTTCGATTCTAACATTTATTTGGAGAGTTAACAAAATATATTCGATGTTCGATTTCCATTAGACAATATAACTCTACGAATTCCACCAACAGTATCAGTTCATTATACACAGAAATATATGATTCTTAATAAGTACAAGTATAATTATATTTATTATTTCGGAGATACAACAACGTTCGAATTTGGCAATCTTCTGATCTTATATTTTTCATCCGTATTATGTTTGGTAGTCTGAATTACCGATAATAGGTTTAACATTATAACACTTGGTTCCTGCTGTTATATTTAGCGATGTGTTAGGGACTATTTCAACACTAAGAAAACGTTAATGCCCAGATTCTATTCCTGTTAGTTATAAAATGCATCTTAACTGTTGTCGATGAAATAATATTTCCAGTAAAACTATCAATTTGAAACGTTAACTGAAACAATGGCATGATTTATTGGTTGCAATTTTTTTTTGAGAGCTACAGACATTCTTTCCACTGAATTAGCACAGCGGACTGTTCAAACAAGAATATGTATAATTAATGAATGGTAATTAAATAAATATTTCATAATAGCTAAATAAACAGATTTATTCTTTTTTTAGTTACATTTGTATTTAATCAAAATGAATTACACTTTTAATCTGTATTAATTAATGTCGTGCTGGTCTTACTTTTATATTCTTACATAATTCCGATTTGATAATTCAAATGACGGGATGAAAATAACTTTTCGTAATGATGTAACATAATTTAACTTTCGGTTAAAGTACGTAGTATTCTAATTAAGCAGCAAAAACACCACAAGAATACTACTATTTCGTTGGATTATAAAGGTTTGAACGAACTGATGATTTAATATATATGATAGGGTATTTGCATTTACATTAACCTTGCATAAGATCGAACAAAAATGAGCTTCAAAAATGCTTTTTGTTTCCATTTTCATTTGTAAACATTGGCTAGCGATAGACTACTAGAATAAAGGAAAGGATAATAATGTTTACAAATTTACATGTTTTCATGATCAGAGGCAAGGGGATATTGCGAACCAAGGAAAACAGACATTCCGCCTGAAATGTAACCAGATACAATTTTCGAATCTACATGAATACATTATTATGTAGAACAATTCACAGTATTAGAGTTAACAAATCTCTGAGAGCTAATTGTTTGAAACATTTTCGATCATAATATTTTCTCGTTTCTGATAGATGTTATCACGTTTCCATTGAAATAAGAATCTTCAAGTGGGTTTAACCTTTAAAGCTAATTGACTGCAGTTTATAGATTATCTCACAAGAAAATACTTTGCCTAAACAACATTCCATCAAAGCGATTTCTTGTAAGAAATACAAAATGTAGAAGGTCATGAAACAGCGATATATTTAGGAAATAGATCTCAGTTTTCCGTGATATACCGGCCAATATATCACGGTTTGGAGTTCATATGCGTAGGAATTAAACACGATTAATAACTAAGCATGTGAACGACAACCGTGATATATTGGCCGGTATATTACGGAAAACTAAGATCTATTTGCATTCTAACACGTGTGCATGTAATATGCGCAATTGCATATGAACTCATTTTTATTGCTGAGTGATGCGTTGTTTGTCCTGTTGCTATAGACAACTTCGGCTGTTTAAACTATAAAACTTCAACCCCTGGAATATCGTGTTTTGCTCATATCATTTAATCAGAGGCATACCTAGAGCTCATTCCAAACTTTGTATCTCATAAAAACTAAAAAGAATCTATAAATGCATTTGCTATTGCAATAATACGGATATAATTACATAAATTAAGAAAGAACGCTACGCAAATAAAAGTTCGCTCCGGAAATTTAACCACGGTACAGTCCTATTAGTTTACACAGTGCTAAAAATAGACAGTGTTAAAATCAGGTACATATCATGTATTGACAGATAAACATGTTTCGTTACCTTTCATTAACTACATGTACTTACAATCATTAATTTTCATTAACCTTAACTACAAGGCAACCACTACTATAATTACTGGCGTATTGTATTTAATTTACACTGTTCTTAAGACACTAGTGGACTCTCATGTTAATGGATTTATTTGCATATTAAAATTGCTTTTGACGGATATTCATTATTCCTAGAATATGCTGCATCAGTGGACACATGCGTTATGTAGCTCCCACATTGAATATGTTAGTTCATCAATAGTTGTATCCGTCGGCATTGGCTAGTAAGCGAACATACTAATACTCAAATAAACCAATGGGCATCACGATGACGATTTACTAATATACATGGCTAGAACTGTAAACGGTTTCATATTACATACATCCGATAGTAATTTGTTTAAAACAACTTGTTCACTCAACATATTACTTTGAGCAATATTATCTACAATCAGATTAATTATGCAGTGATTTTTTGTATTATAACGCACCCGTTTGGCTCACTTATTGGGTCCATAAATTATACAATAGTTGCACTACTGTTATTGAAATAATTCACTGATTTAAAATGAGACGGTGGTACATGTAAGTACAAAACTGATATTTTAAGAGAAAAATAATTCAACTTTCCGAAAAAACTCTTTACGTATGGTAAAACAAGCTATTTCAACTTCACTATGGTCAACATGACAAGTTCTGATTTTCGTGAAATGAGGTTCATTAGAAGCAAAAAATGGTCCATTAGAAGCGAATTATAGTGCAGCGTTTAGAAATGTATCAGTCTGTAAAGGTAGTGAGAACTACTTACGACCTTCTCATTCATAAACAGTAAATTATGAACATGATATCAGGGGATATGCATCACTTCTGATCTGATCGAAAGGTAAATAATTTCCTTTTTTCATTTAAACGAGGTACCGATATCTGATACAAGTACGTTTAAAGTGTTTACGACCCAAAGGTCTTAACAATGAATGGTACGATCTGTAAGTATGTATTTACATAATTTGTTTCCCTGGACAATACTATCTGGTACATAATATTAAATGTAAATCAATAAATCTGTATGGTCTTAGCAAGTCTTGATTATAAATAGTATAATTTTCTGTAATATGCTATGTGTGCATTTATAAACATACTGTAAGCTAACTGTACTGGGACTAGCGAAAGTACTTGTATATCTTTGTACAAACCCTTCTTTCCACTGTACATCGTGTTGTATCATGTGCTAGAACTTCATACCAAGTGTGTTTAAAAACGATAACACAATACGTTCTCTGTC
This sequence comes from Spisula subtruncata, assembly GCA_963678985.1. Taxonomy (NCBI): domain Eukaryota; kingdom Metazoa; phylum Mollusca; class Bivalvia; order Venerida; family Mactridae; genus Spisula; species Spisula subtruncata. The sequence goes on along the minus strand of OY787660.1, from coordinate 4,917,375 downwards.
ACTCTTAACGCTATTGTAGAAAACTTACTGTACAGAGAAAATTATCTGATGATAGTAGGATGCTCATTAGTAAAACACCACACATCAATTATGTCCTACAGGAAACGTCTGATGTTAACATTACGCAACTTAGTTTTAGAAGTTTGTATTAATGCGAATTGAATGGAATGGGACGCGTCTCGTCAAATATCATTTATAATGCAACATTTCTTCACAGACAAATGTAAGCAGTGGAAATTATCAGACACACAGCACTAACAGTAGAGAAGGAAGATGGTATGTCAAACATAGAGGGGTGAAACACGGAATAATTAATGCCGTCACTTTGCTCCGATATCAGACGTTGTATTATGTTCTGTTGCTAGAATAACCATTACATCAATTAGAATGTATTGGTCAGTTCTGTATGTGTGTTTAACATTGCACAAAATGATTAATACTTTTATATGGCAAGTAAATAAGATCTTAAATGTTTAGTGTTTTCGATATCAGAACATTTTGTGCTCTTAAAAGTTCGAATACGGTAGGCTCGTACGTTAGTTAATATGATAGATTAAATATACTTAATTTTTAATCGTGGCCAAATGTGTTAAGTTCCAGTATTATATAGGTTTTGGCAGAGGGGGTATTAGAATGGTATTTATAATCTATTTTTATAATCTTTGACTTAAAACTAAACTCTGAGTAGGAAGTACACAATTAATCTTTGGACTGGATTATATTAAATACATACGTACTCAAATTGTGCTGGAAGATCAAAGGCTAATGATTGTTTATATATTTATACATCTGTAGACGTGCAATTTGTCTGCACATTTCTATAGAATTGAATCGATCATGCTTTCACAAGTTGTCTAAAATATCATAACGATTTAATCAGTTTTATTATCTAAGAGGTACAGACTAATGCCATGGGAACATGCTTGATCTCATCTGATATCTTTAAGTACCAATGGAACCGCAACATTTTACCATATGCTATCATAGCAACCCAGAAAAAAAGATTGTTGCAAAATGTCACTTTTTGATAATTGTTTAAATGATGTTCAAAATGATTTTTATCCCATGCGTGGCAAGAACCGTCGTATTGGGTCTACAATACTACCATTAAAAGTAATTGACGACTTTAAAACATGATTGTGAAAGAGAAATAACCAAAGTTCAGCAAGTTGGTTACCAGTACTTTGTAGTAATTAAATTTTGGGTTAGATTCTTTCGTGCCCTAGCAACTGATAACCAAAACAACTGTATCACTCATAAGTATTTAGATTATCACAAATGGATAAAACTTCCACATAGATATAATGTTTATTTTTAAACTGGTTATATTATGCAATACTTTGACTAAACATATTAATCAACATGGATAACAAATTAAATATGGACGTCATTTTGACATGTATCGACAAAATGACTTGTTGGGGAATCTTAATTCCTATCTTGCTTTGATAGTAACATTATCATGTTAATACTGGATAAAATGGTTAAATGTTGGCTTTCTATTGGTGTATAAATATATCAGATGAGATCAAGCATGTTCTCATGGCATTAGTTTGTAATGGGGACAGATATTATGAAACACCCTGTATGTTTCTAACTTAATTTAACATATGAGCATTCGTGGTTCTTGGAAACTACTTAGAATCCATTTAAAATATATGAAAGATAATGGAATTGCCTTAATTTTCACAAAAGTTACATAACATATCAACTGTTAGTCTATCAATCAGGTTGTTCACTGGTATTTGTTTCTACCTTCCTCAGTGCTTTTTCTGATTTGCTTAGCTGAAATACTGTGTTGAAATGCAATTTGGCATGTTATGGTACCATATTTTCTCTCTTGACATGTCATCAAAGATGTGTCGAAGATTGTTTTGTAATATACATTCCACATATTCTCTGTCCGTTGTTATTGTGGCATGTAACAATAATGATACAACATTTCAGATCAAGATAATAATCTGTTTTTTTTTTCGCATTTGTGTCTGTTTTTAGGCGTCAATACAGCATTTATTCTAAATAAATCAACGTTATCCTGCAAGTAGGTGCTGGTATTGTATGTTATTATATTTTGTAAACAGCTAATGGAGCTTCAGAGTAACAATGTTTATTTTGTGTTTTATATTGTACTTGTATTCCGTACTTTCCTTCTCTCTTAGATTGTATTCATTTGTTAATTGATTCAGTCCGTACAACATGTAAAATAAGTACATTATGAATATACACTGTAACTATATTATCTAAAATGGTAACGTACAGTTATCCAACCATTTCAGCTCATATGGTGATTTGTTATATCTGATAAAATATCGGATGACATTATTTGTTTCTTATTGTATTCTGTTAAAAGTGTGTCAGATATTACAAATCACCCCGTTTTTGATATGTTGATGTTGTTCTAGAGATCAGTATGTTTAACAAACATTTTGACCTTACCAATAAAACACATGTTCAAACATGCACATTCCAATAGCACATTGTACAAAACGACAAATACGACTTTCCAGATCTAAGCTATATCTCTCAGATAGCACTTCATATACACCTAAATACATGTACATACTTGAATATTGTAATATCAATGCTATCAAAGTGTTCGCTGTATAGTAAAACCAGACAACAGGATACAAACAGATCAGTCATATCTAGGCGTTAGCAGAATAACATGAACATTTATGTGTGTATTTATCGATAGATCATTATACATGTTTATAAATAAGGTATCGACGCATTATGCATTTCAGCATTTAAGACGCACGCAATAATTATACGTACAAAAAAGACAATCGTATGTTAAAAAAACAAGAAGTACTATTCAACGAATAAAAATAAAAAGTTAAACTATAATTTAAGTAGTTAACATAATTTTTCAAATGGGATAAATGTCAGGGTGTATGGTTAAACTTTGAAGTGCACGTATGTTCCATCTTGTGATGTCATTACTTTCCCAGATGTTATTTTCTAATTTGTGACTATGTTACAAAAAAAATGTATGGTACCTGTAGGTGATATTTTGCATATAGCATAAACCAGTCATTCTAGTGCTTTTTTACAAATACTATTACGTTGTTTATGTTAATGCAGATGTGGAATGCATTATGCCACCATGTGCCAACAACATGTAATATACGACTGTTACATATTTTTATGAATGGGGTTTAAGCTTGTATCTTCGTGCGCATTGGAAACTTGTTGCGCTTGAGAAAGTCTCATAAGGATACGAACATGTATCATTCAGTGCGTTGCAATATCATGTTTTTAAAGCAATGGACCAGTGTTTAAAGAATAGAATATATAGTTTGATTAATGAATGATGACCATCGAACTTGTTTTCCATTTGTTAAGAATTATACGCATGGTTCATTAGCCATTGTACACTGTCATCGTATTTTAAAAAAAAAAATCCGTCCCCTATACTAGTACTTGTACATGTGCACATAGTGTAATAGCCGACGTTAATCCTGACAGATGAAATAAAATATGTACAGTGTGTGACATTGAATATGCAGGTCAATGCCCTTTTTATGTGTCATCATTCAATTATCTGGGAAAGTTATATTCGTACACCTGTATTGCATGTATATTCGCATATCTATTAGGTCTTAAATGTGTTTGGTGATGATCACAGATAGTAATTTACAGATGAAACCATGCAATACATGTAATGTGTTTCGGTTGAATATTGAATATATGAGTCATGTGAATGGCCCTTGTAGCTGTTTAGTTTTAAAGTTCTTGTTTAGTTCTGTTGTTGTTATTATGTACTGTTCTTGTGGTTTGGTATATTACAATGTGTTAATTCAATAATGTGTCTTACATGTTCAGTGTGTTAGTTATTTATATTTAAACCTGTCTTTCATGTCCATTGGTTATCTTTTGAAACTGTAAACGGGCATTAGTTGCACGAGGAGCTTTGTGTTGTCACCTAAAGCCATTAACTTTTTATATCAGTACATTTCCTCGATCGGCTATGTGAGGACATTGGTCGTGTGTTGCCTTCTTATATATTTTCAGGAATTATATTTATTAATCAGACAAGGTGAACATTGATTAATTCAAGGTACAAGGCTTTGTGTGTGGTAACGTAAAGATGTTAAATTTGCATTTCTTTGAAATCATACGGAATAATAATTAATCTGATATCAGAATAAAACTTTCTTTGATATTTCATCACGTTGGCAGATTACTACATAATTATTTTATTGGCTACAGTTCATGTTTGAAATGATTTAAATTAATTTGGAGATTTATAAAATTTGTTTCATATCATAAGCATTGAATCGTAATAACTGAAAACAAATTAGTCAACAAAATTGCAAGAGATGGGAAACACGCTTCTTGATCATTCATAAGTAATGTTCAACTGTATTCTAAATTTGTGACCAACGCATTAATGTTGCACGTTTTCCCGGGGCTTCAAAAATTATGTTAGCAATACATAGAATTTGATAAACACATTATACATTATATTCATTTTGTAACGACATCATTATACTGGTCAAGAAAATAGTATCCAAATACTTCCGAAAGTTTAATATGATAATAACTTATGTAACAACAACAATCTAATAATGGTAAACATCTAAAGAAACAACACAGTTGAGGCCCACATGGAAGATTGGGTTACCAAATGTGTAGCCTCGTTAAATAAAGTATTTACTTACTTACTTACTTACTGTACGAAAAGCCCAGTCTTCCCAATGAGCTTATGTGACCAATTTATTGCAAAAATACACGTTTGCGAAAGTACGCCAGCAAAATTTAAATGTGCAAATAGTACACTGAGCGGAAATGAAAATGCAACACTTTTTAGACTTGAATATTACTGTAATTTGTCAACTTATAAACTTGTAATGTTGTATGCTCACTTCGATAGATATTTTCTCCAGAATTAAGCTTTTTTTCGTGAACATACTTTAAGAATCACTCGTCCATAGTGGAATAGCCTTAACTCGCATTTTCCCGCGTGCTGATAGGTGGCTAGAGATTTGCTCGCATATTATGCAAGTATTTTGAAGAATATGGATGGATTAGTCTGAAAAACAAAATAACTAGTAGAAAACGTGGTGCATCGGTCGTTATGCTCAATTGTCGGGTATCCGTACTAAAAATCCAAGTTTCGTTGATTTAAATTACCGATGTCATTATTTGACACAAGTTTGAATACATAAACACCTGTTAAGAAAGCTAAAAATGCATTGTAAATCATAGGGTGCAAGAAAAATGTTAAAGTCAAGTGCGATAACTCTTGGATAATTATCCTCACTTTTTTAGATTAATCACCAAATTTTTACCCTAAATTGTATTACTGGATACAATGTATTACTGAACTAGTCTTCATGCTCAAAATATGGTTTTCATTAATATTAAGACGTAAATTGTTTTTTGAAAATTGAGCACGTAATTCAAAAGCGCATTTTTTTCCATTGCGTACAATAATAAGTCTTAAAAGAATAGCTATAGCGTTCTTGCAATTTATTTCCAGTTACAAATGGTGATACTTTCACCATCCTTGCGTCAAATATAATCCACTTTTATTAATCGAAAAAACGAGCAGATTTGAATATGCGTGTAGAGGTGCAAGATTCGTAACAGCGTTATAAAGAAACTGGCAAGTTAATTATTTAATCACTTTATTACTCCAGATTTATCTCCCTTTGACCATAGAAAATACACCGTGAATATAATAGACGATGTTGTTTTATTTTAGTGGTTGTGCGCGAAATAGTGTATAGGCCCCATAAAAGTACATGAACTTCACATAGCCCTTCTGCAACAACGGAACAGCAACCCTCTAGAATTCAATGAACGTTTCATAAGATTAATACGTCGTAGATGCACACGATGGATCGCTCCTGGTGGTTGGTTTAAAAGATTAAAACATGCGACTTTCCGTTTTATATTGACCCCAAAATAACTGGTAAAAACTATGTTGCTAAACAAATTTATCTGATTTGAAATGGTATTCATGTGTCACTTGCGTATACCTATTCCATGACAAAATTTCGCGATGCTCACATACTTATCAAATGTGTAATGCTGTACTATGTAAGCGTTGCTTTTTCATTGCCACTCAGTGTAGTTTTAAAACTTCAATTGTCATTATCCGCTTCACAAACTCGATGGTCAGCAATTCTGGGATATCTTCATATTTTGCTATAAATTTGTTCGAATCTCAATCTACGCAAGAAAAAGATTTCGGGGAGAATGTATACCGCCGATCGTTGTAAAACAGTGTGTTCAATATTGTCATTTTTCACACGGTCTTACAATGTAACAGCACTCTAGATACTGATAAATGTTCAGATAGATAAGTAAATCATATTTGGTATGACAGGATTTAACTAACGAGAATGTATTTCTGAAAGACTGCCTTAGGGACATCGCTTTCATATTTTTTAACATTGCAAAGTCCTCTTAAAATACTACAATCGTATTTGAGATGTTTTGTTCTATTCTTAGGTGTCTGATGTTACACTGTAACTATGTTTCTGCATATGTACAAGTTATGTTACTCAATGTATACGAGAGGTGCCCCACTTATATTTGAACAGTATTGAATATCAAATAGTTCGATGCTTATTATATATATACAAAATATTTCTATATCATCGTGCAAAATAACGTGTTATGTAACACATACAACAATTGATTATTACTTTATATCTTAGTTTGCACTCAAATCTACAATTTTGTAGGGGGTATGGTGTTTGGCCTTTTGAAGACCGAATAATCCGATCGATGCTGTTTGCATTTCCCGCCTGTAATAAATGCAGCAATATTCCATAGACTAAAGGATTTGTTGGTATATGTTCATTAGACGATGGCCTTTACTAATATTGCGTAATATACTTCAAATGTGTGTTCTTAAGGTACAGAATGGTGTTTTTGTGGAGGGAGTTGAAGCTTCGTGTTGACAAACCACCATGCTCCCCATATGGTCTCCAGGAAAGTTGTTTTGCAAACATTTTGACCAAATATGGTTTGGAACCTTATGTACACAGCAATGTGCATTCACCTTTGACTTTTTAGTAAAACATATGTGTTCTATTAAGCCAGTATAGCAAACAACAGCATACGTCATGCAAACGTTCGGAAACATGTGAAGCTTAACGAATGTCAACTTATGGGTAGCCTTATCAACATTTATCATATAGTAGGCTGTCCGTTCATGGTATATTTCTTAACGATAAAGCATTGCCTCTACAGAGGTGACCAAGTTGTGGCATTTACGGTGCCGTTGAAGTATACACAGCATTAAAGACATTTGTTTCCCTTATGTTGTTTTTGAGGTATTGAGCAGGTTAACACCGATTTTATCCCGACTCCGGTATGTAAAATTCTCTAAATGAACAAATCGAAAGTTCCAATGGGTACTCTTAACGTCGCTGAAGTCCCTATTTTGGTTTTTGGATATGCCTTACTTATCAAATAACCAAAGTTTAAGATTTTGGTAGGTATCATCACTTTTTGTCAGTTTTTAATATTTTGCGTAATTTCGTAAAAACAGCAAAAAAGCGCAAAACATCCTTCCTGCGACAAAAATTGCATATTTTCTTCACAAAAATGGATTATCCATGCTCAACCAACAACTCTGAAGTGTTTTTATGGCAGTGACTGACCTTCAAAACGCAAAACACCATACCCTCTACAAAAGTGTTGTTTTTGGTTCATTCTATTTATCAAACAAACCAACCAGTTAGTGTAAATGTTACCTAACACACATATTTACACAGTACAAAAGAAATATTTGATTTATACCCTATTTTTCATGAAAATATGTCATGTTCAACACTGTTCAAATATAAGTGGGGCACCTCTCGTATGCTTGTATTTGTGAATGAATTAGTTTGGCAATGTTGTTTATTTCTTGTTACAATAACTATATATTATGTACTGCTGTGTAACGGTCGTGATGTTAAGATCACACATATTTTAACTTATTTCAATATCATAATTCCACTTTACTTAACAAACAATCAATCGTTTCAGCTTACCAGAGTCACCAAAATAGTACAATGTATCGCATACATGTGTTATTTTGGTTTACTGTCGGCTCTCGAAAAAAATACAACTAAAGTGCCACATGTGTGATCGTATTCTACCGCTGGCAAGTGTTTTAATTTATTTTTACTGGTTTAACCAAGTTAAGTAATTGCTTAAGTATCTTTGTCATTTAAAGAAAATTCTTTCTAAAACTAAATGAAACTCCCAGACAGTTATCGCTATTGGTTTGTAATTGGTTAAGTTTTAAAAAATCTTTGTACACGCGTAAAAGTTCAAATCGCATATATTTATGTTAACTATTGACTTTAAGACTTGCTTGGTAAGCCAAAACTGTGTTTAAGCTTATGTTTATGTGCGTGTCATTGATCATTCGCATAGCACAATTATCACAGGATATAACAAACAGGACATGCAGGGTTTTCAGCAGTAAACACATGATGGACACAAATAACTGTAATGTGCACATGTATAATACTCGTATAAATATATAAAACGAAGTTCATTCCATGGATACCATCTCTTATCGACAGCGATAAATGTCACAGGGGACCTTTATCGTTGTAGGTTGCACCTCACCTCACACTTACACCACATTGAATCCTATCAAAGTTAACAGTTTAATTAACAGTTTCCAGAAATGTTCTGTCGTGATCGATTCCAAGATCAGGTAATGAAGACTGACAATGATAACGTCCAGATATGTTTTATAAACAGAAGAACATGTGTATAATCGATACAAAGACAGTAGTCGTCATAAGATCACCGACTAAACAAATTGGTGGGATTATTAAACACGTTTATGGTATCAATTTGCATCATTATTGCATAATTCTTGCCAAACAGAATAAAATATAAATAAATCAGATACAAGTTGTCGTTCCCATAGCCATGTGGTTGCGACGAATTCTTGTTCCAAAATGATTATCTAAATGCATATATTGACAAGTTCAAGTCCAGCACAAGTGAATGTGTTGTTAGTTGTATTTACAAGTTCTGGTTGATTATTAAATCCAGTAATTACCCACCGTGTATGACTTTTTGTAGAAAACCGCATGCACAATGTCAACGGAACGGAAAAAGCCCGGACAATAACAGTAACACATTTTAAAGCACGCATATACGATACGTTATTGGCTGAAACCGATATGAAATGCCGGATGAAACAATATTGAATTCCAATGATAAAGGCACGACTATACGCGTATGTGTAAAATGTCAAAACAATCACAAGCGATACATATAAAAATGTATGCGTTTATGGGGATAAGGCAATGTATAACGAATGTTGCATATACGATATGAGAACTTTGGTGTGAAAAAAGTGGTTGTTTTTGTGAACAAATTATATTAACTGATGTTATTTAAAAACAAGTTACCATTTTCCTAGGGCTCTTTTCATGCCACTGAGGCCCCTTTTGACATTATAACTTCCCCTGGTCATTGGGCTACCTATTAAACTTACTCTCGCGTCTACCTGTGGAGACTACATCGATCTGCGGTGCCCAGGAATAGACACTGTCCTCAATGGTACAATTTTACACCATGGTGGACTGGATCATGTGAGTCTTGCTCAGATAAATTAACCAGTGGTCCAGATGGGGGATTAAACCGGGACCTCTCGATTCCGAAACGTGCGCCCTACCTCTTGGCCACCGCTTTCCACATGTATGTACGTGTATACTGCTACATGGCGGCACCCTTAACAGTGAAACTTGAAATAGTTTTCTTTGGGACTACAGTATCACCTAAAATTAGGAAGTTGTTCTATTCAATATCTTTGCCTAAATTCAGTTTGAAATGATGGCATTTGTTTGTAGTGCCTGGATGTTCATTTTTGTGTAATAATGTATGTTTCTTTTCTGCTCGGCTGTTCCTTTTGTGACCGATGTGTCATTATCGAATTACGTGGTTAATATTTCCTGTATAGTAATGCATAATGTAATATAAGAAGTAGGTGGTACTTGGCCTTACTTATAAAATTATATTCGTCTCCATTGATATTATATCGATAAATTATAATTTTGTACTCTGTAAATGTATGTCATTTTAATTGCCGAAATGATTATTGAAATACAATTCGATTAATTATTTAGGCTACACCACGCTGTTAATATAAGCTTCGGATTCTTACTATAATCCTAGATTTCTCGTAAAACGTAATTAGGTTCTTATTAGTACATGTACTTCACTTATCGTTATGCATACCGTAGAGTATAGCTTGTAGTTCCCATAGAAATGCAAATATACTTTTAATAGCTGATATAAAAAATTTCGGCATTAACTTAATCGATGTTAAAGTGTTATAGCACTGTAGTAGTTTTCAAATCTTTGAGGATGAGTGTTTTCTCACAGAATAGTAAGTCATCTTGAACGTTATAACGAGACATTTGAATGTATCTTACCGAACGTATATGTAACAGAAACATAGAAGAATCTGCAAGTGCAGTCAATTGCACCATATCCTACGAGTTCGGCCTCTACATTATTACATACACTTTTGTAATTGTTGTTCATAGTAACAGTTGTTACTTGACATCCTCACTCGAGTACTATCACTTTAAATGAATTTTGATATAATACATGTTATTGAATTGTTCCTGATGTCACGAACGGAATATGCATACAGATCATAAATTATTGAACCTCAAAATCATATAATGTATCGAAACGTGAATAAAACATTCGTATACCGAGAGTTTACAAACAATTCGATGTTCGAATTGCATTAGAAAATAGAACTCCACCTGCCGACCGATTGTTATAATTCTAGCATACATTTAACATAAAAACTATATGATTCATAATGATTTTACATTTATTATGTGGTAGATACTAACACCGTTCGAATTTGGCAATCTTCTGATCTGATATTTCTCACCCGTATTATGTTAGGTAGTCTCAATTACCGATAATAGGTTTAACGTAAGTACAATTGGCTCCTGCAGTTATATGTAGCAATGTGTTAGGGAATATTTCAACACTAATAAAACGTTAATGCCCAGATTCTATTATTGTTAATTATATAATGCATCATAACTGTTGTTGATGGAATAATATGTTAAGTTAAACTATTAAAGTGAAATAAATATAACATGATTTATTGGTTACAATTTATATTTTCGGATAACTACAGACATTCCGTCTACCAAATTAGCACAACAGACTGTTCGAACAGCTTAATGTATAATGTATGAATGTTAATTAACTTAATATTGTAGAATAGTTGAATGAACTGATTTATGTTTATCAGTCAAGATTGATAATGGTGATGGAATCATTATTGAATTATTTAATTAAAATAAACTACGTTTTTTGTCTATAATTATTTGTTAAGGTCAAACTGATCTTAGTTTAATATTCTTACATTCCCATTTGGTAGTACACAAAACAGGATGAAAATAACTTTTCTCACAATTTCACATTCGAATGAATTACGCAGTAAAAAAGTTACTAATTATCTAGGGCTTTTTTCAGCTGATAGGCCGCTCAAGCACCCTTTGACATTTCAACTTCCCCTACTCATTGGGCTACATAAGGAAACCTACACCCGTGTCTCCCTGGGGAGACTATTTTCCTCCTGTGGTGTGGCAACTAACATCGATCTGCGGCGCCCAGAAATAGACACTGCCCTCACAGGTACCATTTTACACCATGGTGGAGTGGAGCTGTGGGTCTTGCTCAGAGAAATTAACCAGTTGTCCAGAGGGGGATCGAACCCGGGACCTCTCGATCCCGAAGCGCGCGCCTACCTCTAGGCCACCGCTCCCCACAGTATTCTAAGTTAGCAACACCAACATGACATGAATACTACACTTTCGTTAAATAATGCAAGTTATAATAAACCTGACGAGAAAAGATATAGGTAGAGCCTTGAATACAACATATCAAATTTAATAACAACACTGCACGGGGAAATGTCCACGTGTTTTAGTGCATATTGAAAGTATAGGCGTTAAATTAATAATGCATAAGATCGATCAAAATGGACTTCGAAAATGCAGTGTGCTAATATCACTTGTAAAAACATGCTAGCTGTGGACGTTTAGTATAACCGAAGGATATAGAGGATCTATCACGAGTTGTCAATTGATATACATTTTATTAAGCGAACATTAGGCGAACTTAATACTATGTCCTGAACGAATTTCATATTGATATATTAATTGACAACACGTGATAGATTCTTTATATCATATGACACTAAAAACGCAAAATAAGCATCAAATTATTGGAAAAAACCTCATGTCACACATGTAACGTATAAGATTATCCAGATATTCATAGGTAATATGCGTTTATACATACAAGTTGTATTAGTATTTGATCACTAAATAACTTTTCAAGTGTACCGTTGTATCCTGGTGTATATCAAAACAAAATGACTTTATATACATGTATGATAAACTTGCGCACAAAGGAACACATATAATCCGCATTAAATGAAACCAGATACACTTTTCGAATCTACATGAATAGAAAAATTCTCAGTAGAAGAGTTAGCGAATCTCTAAGAGCTTATTGTTAACATGTTAAATCATACTATTTTCTCCTTCAAGATTGATGTTATCACGTTTCCATTGAAATAAGACAAGTGGGTTTAACCTTTAAAGCTAATTGATTGTAGTTTATAGATTACCTCGCAAGAAGACACTTTGCCTAAACTACATTTCATCAAACAGATTTCTTGTTAGAAACAAACACATTGAAGGTCAGCATGTAGCGAAATATTCACATATACTGATTCATGTTACTTTACCTTTCATTAACTACTTACTATCAGTGTATTAACATTAACTGCCACACAACCACTCCTATGATCACCGATGTGTTGTATTTTATTCACACTGTTCTAGTGGACTCTCATGTTCTTGAACTATAGTAATTAAGAATATATCAACACTTCGTTAAGTGCTGCTCTGTTATTACTGTCCGTTACCAATATAATTCGTTTATCTAGCGGTAATATGATTCCATCAATAAACATAAACAATCTTATTATTATATTAAAAGATGATATACATTATATGTTGCCACACTCTCAACCCTCAGTGCTGAATGATGTTCTGCATAGCTGTATATAAATATTTGCCGTAGCGTTTCCTTCAAAACATGTTTTCGTGCTGTGGTAAATATTTATTGGCTCATAAATAGGAAATGAAACTTGGCTAATTTCGCGACGTTAAACATACGTTCTACCATGGCGCCATGCGGAAAATAGATAATTTGTTTACAGGTATTGTTATTCAACCGACCACACAAAATTACGTTACCCCAGAATTTACACGTGGTTTTGGTATTGTGATATTTTTTTTAGTCAAATATACCTATCAATTGTCTCCGCAATATATTAACTCAAAATAGTACAAAAAGTTAACTCGATTCAGTACTCATTTTCAACGAGAATAATAGAGTTTACACCTTGAAATTTGAGCCTGGTGCCATATCAACTCTCTAACGTTTAAATGTATTTATTTATTTATTTCTAACTCCCGTAAATCCAGGAATGATAACACTGTTATTATCATCATTGACATTCTGTGATATTATCATATATTATCCGAGAACATTATTACAGCTTTGTTAATGCGTGTTTCAATTACAAATGCCATTGCTTGTGATGGCGTTGTCCGGCATAAGGCTGTACATTTCGTTCAAAAATGAATGGTTTCTGTATATTGTGAGTGTTGTTTTAGGACAATGTCGCGCTATTTAGATGTCGGTTTGGTTTGTTGTAAACTGGCTGCCGCTCCGGAATTGTTCGATGGCTTGGAATGGCCTTTTTTCAATATTTTGCATTTCTACCAGCTCCGTATCTTACTTAACTTCAATATTGTACCAACACTTAGTATTCAGGCAATACAATTACATTCATTAAGATGCCATGTGGCAGGGGCAACATTCATAAACAATTATCTGTACGCCGCAATAATCACATGTTCTGCATAGTACTGTATTCTAGTGCTCATTAGTACTTATTTGTAGGATACAGCTCATTAAATGTTTTTAGAACACTGGTTGTCTCCATGAAACGGTCGTGTGGTTTTTGAGAGAAATTGTATTTTAATCGCTGTATTGTTGGAACACAAACCACAAATAAAGGAGTTCATATCGGGACAGTGTACTAGTTGTTAGACACATTGTAAACTAGAAAACAGATTTAATGATCAAATTGTGAATGTAAAAATCAACATTTCGGACAATATCTCATACGGCCACACGCAGTGGAGCATTACATAACTAACTATTAGAAAAGTCCGAACAAATACACAGGACATATTTATGAGCATTCATTTTCAATTACAGACTACCACTCGTATACCACACCATGATCCAATGAATGTAAATAAAATAACTTGTAAAGTATTTGACAATGATTCAGGTCAGGGATTGTTTCAAATTGAGTTACAAATACGTAAATTAACAATACTTAATTCTACTTGATTAATGAGAGCATTATTATCGTTGATGTATTAACGGGTTTATTATTAATACTATTTGCATATATAAAGTACCAGTCTTGTGACAACATTCGGACAGCTATCTTCACACCATGGTTATTGTATAGTGTAACTTACTCTGATTGGTCACTGTCGGTCATTCACATGAAAAAAGCCCATTTTGTTAAAATAATAATGCGACAAATAAAACAGCCTGAGTGACTAGACGTAGGTGAACCTTAGAAGAGTATATTGATTTTGGAACTTCATCCTTTATTACCGAATGCTTGCTTGATGTGCATTTACATAACCAAATTAGCAGACAACTAGACTAACCTGTACAAAACAAAACATTGCTCGTATTGAATAGCTTCTCTGAGGCCTAAGCCATACCGACAGTTATTGGTTATGCCAACACAAAGCTCACCGTAGAAATATCTAATAGTACGTTATACGTACTATCTGAAACTGTTGCCTCTCATGAGCGATACAGCATGTCGTAGTTCTGATTTATTTCACAGCAGTTTTGCCTTAATTAATTGTGTTTTATGATGTTATAATTGAGAAATATCTTCTGATATTGATATCTTTGTTGGGATTTATTGGCTGTAGCAAAAACGCCATGGAAAATATTTCTGCAGTGTTACATGTAATAGTAAAAACATTATCGCCGATATGGATATACGTGTTTAAAGATTTAGCGTTTGAAAATATCAGTGGAGTGTTTAAAGTATTATAATTTTAACAATAGATTAAATAAATTATCCTGTATAGTATGAACAGTTTCAAAACCATGAACAAGAGAAAACAATGTGTGAATAATACAATAGTTTTATATATAAGAATGTGTTCTGTTGAATGTGTGTATTTTCAAAATGTGTCTATTCGGATGTCAAAATGATTCAAACTGGTTCGAAAGAAAACTCAACATGACTACCTTTGGCAATGTCAGTCAAAACGATAGCACCACCCATCCTGCACCAGAGGGACCGTTTTCTCCCGATTCAGAAGTTGGATTAATTATATTGTTTTCGTTCACAACAGTGTTTTCAATTGTAGGTAATTCTTTTGTGATTTTGGTGTTTGCTCGTGGAAGACGTTCTAGGACAGATTTGCGACCGTTTCTTATCAATCTAGCAATATCAGATTTAATCATGGCAGTGTTTTGTATGCCGTTCACATTTATATACACGATGATGGGGACTTGGATTTTCTCGAAGCCTATGTGTCCCCCAGTATTATTTGTACAACTTTTAGCAGTCTCAGGCAGTGTGTTTACAAACATGGCAATAGGAATAGATAGATTTATGGTGGTCATGTTTCCAATGAGATCTAGATTAACCAAACAAAGGGCAAAATATGTGATATTAGTAATCTGGATATGTAGCATAGCTTTATCCTCGGTGCAAATAAAAGTTGCACGTGCACATGAATTTCCGGGTGAAATTATTCAGTGTGTTGAAAATTGGGAAAGTAAAGTGCATAGGAAAATTTATACAGTGCTTTTGTTTGTTTTAACTTATTTAATTCCATTAATTATTCTGTCTATAACGTATACAATAGTTGCAATATTATTATGGAAACGGATATCTCCAGGAAACCGAGATCACGCCCGGGATATGCATCAACTGCGGTCTAAACGAAAGGTAAATTATTTAGACCATTTCAAACGGTGCTCTTAATTTATACTCAAGTAACGGTATAGTGTATAAGGTTCAACATCCAACATCAACTTACTTTATGGAAATGTATTTACACGATTTACATAATTTTTCTCTCTCTGGGCAGCAATAACTGGAACATATTATGAATTTAAGTAGATAGTATTATCGTTGAATCTGTTTAGCCTTAGAAAATCATGATTTTATTTATTATTATACGTGGGACGTTCAAAAAGTACTAGGATTATTGTCATAAAACCCGCATTGTTTAACACAAAAAATCAAAGTTTATATCATATAAAATTTCAAACCTTATTCTACAAACAGTGCAATTATGAAGGTAAATGAAAACGTGGTTCGATAGTTACAGGTGTTTAAACTTTGACACGTACTCCTACCCGGCGCACAAAATGACGTCGCTCTATTTTATACGTCGTTAGTGTCACTCATAGGGCTATGAAATACGCTGTTGTTAATGATAATGGTGATGAATACATGCTTGTAATACACATAGCTATATACACGTATATCGTTTGTGAGAATCGCATGTATTGTTACGAATTTTATATCTAACATCGCAGCGTGAATATGCACAATAAAATGATGATATTGAAAATATCGCGGTAACTGACGTTACCATTTTTTAAAATTTCCTATCACTTACATGTCTTTCACGCTAGTACAACCATCCATAATACCTATGTGGCATTCTAAAACTGTAGAAATGACTGCAGAAATATGTCCTACTGTAGTTACGATACTTTGAATACTATTTCGAGCGCATATAATTTTACTGTTACGGAACCTGTTATTCGTCAGTTTTTCGTTACGTTCCGATGACGTCACTTTTGCGTTCCGAAGTTGTCCCTCATAGAGTTCAACTTCTCTTTATTTCAGCATTTATAGTTCAAATGTCGTCATTTTTGCAGATAAAGTCCAACATGCAACAAGTTATGTCTTGGCGATGTTTTACATCTAACGATAGGTTATTAGTGAAGATATAGCTCATTACGTAGTCCACATCAGTTGTTATTGATGGGCTGCGCCGGGTGCGCGTTACTATGGTTTCAAAATGGACGATTACGGACAGACATGACAGAATTACTCGATAAATCGGATATCACTTTTTCGCAACTGAATTTCGATTTAATATTATGTATTAATATTTTTATAATTTTTAATAGTGCACCCGTGAGGGCTCCAGTCCTAGTACTTTTTGAACGTCCCTCGTATAATGGATTATTTGGTGTGTGGAATTTCAAATACTCCACTATGATTCTAAGAAAGCATGGACATATCATAGCGGAATCAGGAATAAAGTGTATTCAAATAGTTTAAATGTTTACAAAATAGCAAACATGTCATCTTGGCGTGGGGTTACTTACACATCTCATATCACACATTAATTATGAAAGACAGGCAACCTCTAATGTTAACATTCACAACAGACAATTACATTTTTTTATTAATGGGAATGGAATGGACAAAGTGTACCTCGGTTAGTGGAATCAATATTCCCTCGTGTAATGTCATTTATAACGCAATATTTCAACAAAGACTTATGTACGTAATAGGCAAAATGAGCAATACAACAATGGTGATATACTAGTGAGTGACAACAAATGGTAGTGTATAAGATATCGAGGGGTAAAAATAATAAGTATTAATTCCGCATCATCTAAACTAACGGGTTCGCATAATTTCGTAACCTTGGGAATAATAACTACTTCGTACTATTGAATGTAATTAGGTAAAGAAAAATCTATGTATGAGATTTGAAAGCCATTGTTATATTTCTGTATGATGATTTCGTTGATGTAAGCAATTATTCACACAATATATATTAGCCAAGAACTCATGTATGTAGGACAAGTGTGATGCTAAATAACTGATAACTGATAAGTTGACTTTGTATTGCTAGACGCGCTATTTAGTATGTGCCGTCGCACAGGATTTAATTAAGACAATTGCCTAATGAATCTTAAGAGCAAAGTACAATTATGTTGCTACCATAGATAACTTCATTGATATTTGATGGAGGACATATTTAGAAAATACTATCAATAATGCTGTTTAGAAACTAACATCGATTAAATATAAAATAATCAGCATACCCCATGGCCATCGATTAAAAAATACTGCATTAAAACACGTTTTACTATCAGTTTATATTACAAGCATAGCATATTGTTTGATATCCTACAATCAGAATAGCTTATAACTAACCAGTAACTTTTTGCGTCCGTATATAATTGCATCATACTTTCAATACAGCATGGTGGTAAGCTTTCTTGGATGAATCAGGAATAATGTGTATGTTAATATTTTATGTTTACATGATAACAAAACTTTGCATATTGATGAAGGGTGCTCATTTGTAAAACATCGCACATCAATTATGTTATACAGGAAATGTCTTATGCTAACATTACTCAACAGTGTTAATGCGAATTCAATGGAATGATACATAGTGTACTTTCGTTAATGGAATCAAACTTGTCTTGCAAAAAATCATTTATAATGCAACATTTTTACACAAACTAATGTAAGTAATGAGTAATATGAGCAAAATAGCAATGGTGGTAGATAAAGGAACGTCAACTGATGATGACAAGTCATAATAGATGGGTACAAACACTGAATAATGAATGTCGTCATTTGTGTCCGGTATCAGATATGGTATTATATCATGTTGCTAGAATACAAATTACTCGATACGGGATGTGCCTTAACAACGTAGATCTTTGCTATTATTTGCGTATATTTCAATTGATCATTTCAACCTTGTTTTCAACATTTATCGAAATATGTTCAACATATACATACACAATTTCAAGCGTAAATGATGCTTCAGTGAAAGGTTGAATGCAAAAGAAAATGGGCACTTACTGCCACCATGTCTGTTTCGTTTTTTTATAACACAGTTGACTGGCGATGATCGACAAGAAGCAGTTGTAAACGAGCTCATTTTGTTGTTGAACATATTATGCAAGGGTGTCAATTAAAACTCAAGTATCTCAGATAATCTTTTGCATAACATTATAAACTATTTCAAAAGAAAAGACGATAAACTAATAACCATAGAGAGAATATCGTCGGTCAGCGTCCGCTCATAGCAGATTGACTACACTCAGAACGCACCACTCATTCCATTCTGCTTCGATCATTGCGATCTTCTATGTGTTCAATGTCCGATGCCATTTTAAACAAGAACTCGACCAAGGGATTAATTCTAGTAGCATTCTTAATCATTTTTCAGCTAGTGTATGCATTTCAGATGAGCAATGTAAGTTTAGCTGCTAAGACATGTGATGAAAATAGTATGTTACTAAATTAACCCTTCAAACGACTTGTTACTATGAGTAAATTTGTAAGAGTTTTCAATGGATTCTGTTTTTATTACATTCGTTTTTTATTCAAATATGTATATAAACGATGAGTTATGTGTGGACTTAAGCTTAAACGATGAAGGTTTTCAATAATCAAGTAGTTTTACGACATGTATTTCATATACGAATACAGCTGTGCCCTTTGTTCGTTAATTGGATTACGGATCTGAAGTATACTTAATCCGCCAGTAAGGTCAAACATGGTAAGTTCAAGTATTACATAATATTTGACAAAAGGGATAATTTTTGAAAATATTTTAAATCGAACTTGAATACCTGTGTGTTTTAATCTAATGTAGAATTGCATTTTAGTTCAATAAACTGAAGTATTTAAAATTTGTTTTATCATAATATATTAACCATTCATCAAATTTTAATGTGCGCATACTATAAGAAGCATTTGTATTTACCTGTACACATTTACACTGCCAATAACTATGTTATCAACTTTTCTCACATACGTATACAATGTATAAAACATCGAAACGATATAATCAGTTCTATGATCAAAACCGTATATTTAGATCTTTAATTAAATCGAGATATTGGGAACGGTGGTTCTTGGAAATTACTTAGAATCAAATTAAAATTCGTTTAGTATAATGAAATATCATTATTTTCTCCATCGTTACGTAATAGGACAATACTCGTGTGCCAATCAAACGATATCGTAACTACAAAATGTATTATCGGTTACTACTTTAGTATTTTGAAACTTGATGATTTCCATTATCTTTTGCAGTCCCGAGCTCTTATTTCTGCACTTCATGCTAACACAAGTTAATGTTTATTACCAGTATCGTATTTGCCGAGCAGAGAGACACTCTACTAAAGGCAGGATGTTTTGGCATAACCGTTCACAATATATTTTCTTTTGACATATCATCAAAGATGTGTCGAAGATTGTTTGTAATATACATTCCGAATGTCATGCTGACATTCTTTGTCTGTTGTTATTACGACATGCAACATTAACTGTTAACTGTACGAACTCTAGATGATGATTAACATACTAGTTTATTACCCCTAACTTTTTTCGTAATGTTAATTTCCCATAGACAAACAGGTAGTATTCTTACTGTTACGATTAAGCGGAGCAATACACCACATGGTTGAACATTTTTTTACTGTCAGCGGGGTGATAGTACTTTTTTGACAGTACTTTTCACGTCACGTGGTATATTTATAAATGCAAAACAAACATGGCGTCGTATTCCATCCGCATAACCATGGTTTTAGTTCGAGTTCTCTATACCCGGTCACGTATTGGGTGTCGAAAAGTATTCCAAGAATTAGGTGTATCTACGGTATCTTAGAAACACATTAATACTTTTCGCTACGTATTTTCCTTTGGGTAGATTGGAGTTGTTTATTTTGCGGTCAGCCGACCAAGATGTTGGATGTTGAATCCTTTAAATAATCAGGTAATTCACTAATTAAACACGATTTGAGTACTTGGGGATGCCATAATATCGACTGTTGTAGAGTTCACTGTAAATTACACCTTGTGGAAATTGAAAGTAAGTTAATTCGTACCCGAAACGATTCGTACCTAAATATATTAACCAAAAGAAGATTATGGACGAAACAAGTTCGGGGTAATAAAATAAATAACACATAGCTTTGAGGGTGACAGTAAAAATGTCAGCCTGAGGAAAGTACGAGGGGTGATCAATATATTCGAGGACTTTCCTTCTCAATTTTGAAATATTGAAACTAGAGTAATGCAATTACAAGCTGATGTAGATCAGTCAATTATCTCGCGATTTGTCTAATTTACTTTATGATAACTCATTATTTACAAAATGACTTCACTTTTTGTAACCATGGCGAAGCACGCACAGTCGAGCATCTCGGACGTAACGTTATTTCTGAGACACGACATGCAATGAAAATGAACGCGAAATTTGTAAAATCCTCGCGATATCTCCAAAATGACTTGACTAAAGTATGCATGGATTCTGTGCGCTCCCAATTGACCATTTTCATATGATTCCGTTGTTTATGTGATTGTTGGGTCTCTGTCAAACGATTGAGTCGACAAAATAAGGATAAATATAAAAAAATAACACCGCGTTAGGGACACGTTCCGTTAAATTCTGCGAAAAAAGACGCAAAGATCTGAACCAAATGTAACTGGCGAAAACGAGGACTAGTATACGCTACAAACCATTAAATCGTTGACTCCAAATCAAAAGGGTTATTTCGATGTCGCGTCCTAAACCTGATAGGTCGTGCTTCATTCTTAGTTGGAATAATCTAATTTGTAAAGCCAACCGCCCTTTTCCGAGTTTTGTTTCCAATAACGCATCGATACTCTTTTTATTCCACCTCACATTCCAGAATTGGCTATTAACTGCTTATTTCAGTAGTAAAAGAAAACCAGTCCCGTACATGGGATCGGGTATCTTTCCAGAAAGGAGCTATGTGCTGTTCCGACGGTGACGCTTGGAATGACGTCGCGTGGCGTCTAACGACACGAGCTCCTTGTATGAATCAAGTAATTTTATAAGTGCATTCGGTTGGAGACATCTTACTCCGAATGATGTTAAATGGCTTTGAGCCTTGCTGCCAATATGAAATTGCTAGAAGAAAAGTCCTCGAATATATTGATCACCCCTCGTAATTCGCCCTTGGGTAACAGTACTATCCTCAGGTTGACATTTTTACTGTCACCCTCAAAGCTATGTGTTATTTATATAATATTTCTTTAGTTTTTTCGTCTGGTTAAGAGAGACAATGTACTTATACTTATATTAATGAATCAATGTTATAAAATGTACTACAAAAAGTTCCTGCTAGTGTTTGTTAATGTCAGTTTGCTAGCAACTATCAAAACTCATTTGTGCAGCTGTAATGGTATATACAATGTGTTCATTCTTGATTGTTTATGTAGCTTGTGCTGGTTAACCGTGTATATTATGCTCTGCTTATTATGTTTAGTGATACCTTTCCTGTCCGATATATAATTGTCATGTGAAAATGGGAGTGGTGACCTAGAGGTATCGTTCGCGGGTTCAACCCTCATTTGAATCACTACATAATTTATCAGATCAAGTATAACTAAAATAATACATTATGCCAAATAATGGCAATGTGTAAATGTGTAGGATAGTGTCAATTACAAATGTAAGCTTCACTATGTAGACACATGACCAGAGGAAGTTACAATATCAAAAGGTGGTTGAGCGGCTGAACAATGTTTGTCAAATTAGTACATACGTACTGGATACATAATAAGACAGAATAGACATTTGTAATTGGATGTTTGTCTGGTCTTCAGCATATTTAACAAATGCTTGTACTTAACCGTTGAAACATGTAATTGACTTGTATGAGCATTTATACCGAACATGGAAACTTACATTGTGTCGCTTATACAAAATGATGAACATGAACTGCCGGTATCTGATATAAGCCTCTATCATCGCACGCTATATTCACCTTATCATATACCAACACTGTTTTATTACCCAATGTTTGCTGCACCGTATAGCCGGATAACGAGACACGAGTATATCAGTCATATAAAGGCGTTAGCAGAATAAAATAAACACTTGTGTTCGCAATGATGTAAAGTTAGTTCCAGTATTTATATCACAGACCGACCAATTATAACATTACAACAAAGCTTTTTCGTTCTCTGATTGACATAGTATGTGTTTTGTTCTTGTTCGATGTATCTACATATGACAACGTACATGTTTGGACGCATTATACATTAATATGGCAAACTGATAACATGATTATTTAGACAAAGGCTATCAAAATCTATTTAACGAATCAAAGTCACAAAAATGTAAAATATGAAAAAGTAGTTATGTGACAAATTGTGTTTCAGAATTTTCTATTGATATTCTCTATGTTTGCATTTCTATTTTCTGTCATACTTGCATGATGCAGGGAACACGACCCTTAAGCAAAAAACATTGATGCTTAACCTGTATTCAAAAGAAATTGCATTAGACATTTTTGCAAACCTGATAGGAAACTAGTACTCTTATGATAGTATTTGGTTGCAAAGGATGCACATAACTCAAAAGATAGATGCTGGTCTAGCATACCATTCCTGGATTGTTGACAGTTTGAATAATATGTACAAATGTATGTCACATGAACAACTTTCGTAATGTATGCATCTATTCCTTGGCATGCATTATAGTATTATCATTATCGCTATTAATTTAATGGTAGTATTGTTTCTATACTTGAAGCAACTATTATGGATTTCTAAGTCAAAACAACTGTTAAATCACTGTAAAAAGATAAATAATAGTCACAGACACGCAAGTAAAAATATATGGGCATAGTATGCAACTATAGGCATGAAAATATATATACTCATTAACTATACCAAAAGGTATAATATATAATATATATTGTAAATGTCTGGTCGACTTAAACAGTTGAACATTAGGTTGTTTTGGTTCTTGACAGCTGAGACCATTGCGATTGGTTATGTGTTTGTAATGTGCTGTGTATTTGTGAGATCATTATTAGATTATTTTGTACGTGTCGTTTCTGTGCACGAATGCTTAAGTTCAGCCCAGCCTTTCTGTCAGAATTTCTCATTTCTTTTTGTATTGTTGTATAACCAGTCTACACCAGGCGCATTACTCCACTGCAATTTCTTTTACATTTTTAATTTGTAGTTTGGAAGGAATGTGTTCAAGTGTTATTATGGTTCTCTTCTAAATTCATACCTGTGATAGAGAGGCAATCTCTACGAGAATTCCCGCCGATGCTGGTTGGTACGATATACTGTTGAATTATGTTATACATGTTCACTTGGCACACTGTATTAGCTACACTCTAGATTGCAATATTATGTTAAATATGTGTACCATAATTGGTATGACGGGATGTGACCAATGACGATATCATCTAGGATTTTTGCCTTTGGGAATGCGCTTGCATTAATCTACTATTGCACAATTAACTTAACTTTAGTTTATTTTTAAAAGAAAAGTCAAACTACTTTTTGCGATCAAAAACATTAAAGAAATAGCGTAATAAAGTAATAGTGTGTTTTTCCCGCAGTATTACCAATTACGAGGGGCATTCAAAAAATACGTAGACAAATCAATTTGCTAGCTTCTTTTTTCAGATAAGTCAATAATTATTTTCCTGCACCCCCTTCCTTCGCCAAAATCCAAACGTTTCATAGAAATTGGACCGACGGTTAAGTGAGGATCATGTTTTATGCATTGCACCTACAGTGACCACGGGGCAAGTCCAGACGTCGTTGTTGACGTCATATGTTTCGGTTACCTCACAACATCTTCGAAATTCTCACAATAAAAATTAATTGTACAACTCCAACCATTATGTATAATGACCAATTTACAATTGCGGATTAAACTTACAAAAAAAACCAAATAGCATTCATTATTTCATTTGATGTTTCGAGTTTTACACTCACGTACCCAAATCGCGCTAATATCAAAGTCTTGACGTCCAGAAAAGAGAAATTTGGACTCCATGGGACATGTTTAGGCTGATTTAATTCAAGAAATATATACAACCCCGGCACTGTATGTTTTATATGATGTTCCGGTACTTTCTCTAGGTGAAATCTCCAATTTTCGGCCACGATTCAAGTAAGTATGTGAGTTTAAAAACTGTTTATATCAAGCGCAACACATAATTGCAGGATTACGCATTCCCCCGTGGTTTAACGCGACGTCACGTTTTCTTTCCGCTTTTAAGAGTGACTTTGTATGATAACCAATATCTCTGTAATCCTGTTAATTATGACATCATAATTTAAAACACAGAACTATATAGTCTCAATTCTATAAAGGTTTCGCAACCGTTAAAGATAATGACGCGGTGAAGAAATCAACACCAATTTTCTACGTTATAAATCGATGGGTTACCCCGTGTGTTCAATTTTGCGTTGCTATAACTACCATATTTTCGAACATAACCTATATTTTTCATGATAAATATACGCACTGAATTCATAACCGGTAGAACCTCATTTCTACCAATTTTGATGAAATTCGGATGATAGTTAGTTACACATTCGATGTTGTCTACGTATTTTTTGAATGGCCCTCGTATGTCCATGAAATGTTAAATTGATTTACACAACAAACTGTTTTAATTTTAACTTGCCTCCTCGGCCCAAAAACGAAATAGGAATAATCGAAACGAGGAGTGTTGATGTTTCCCACTCGTGTAATTCTTTGATGCAATGGCTGTTCTTGAAAATTCATTAC